>JAPYYV010011710.1:0-12561 GCA_030522625.1 Copidosoma aretas | reverse complement strand
AGAAGAAGAGTAAATGTAAACAGTGTGATGAGACAAAATGTATGTGGAATAAAAATATCTAAGTAAAAACTTTAAATGTTGTTTCTATTGTTTTTACAGGTATGAAATAATGTAAATATTTATAATTTGTACATAATGTAAATAAATCTATAGTTTTTACAGAGGAACGCAATTAAGTTTTTATTTTGAAGATTCCCATCTTCTGATTGGAAATAAATAAGTTACTACATGTATGTGTAACATAACCCCAAAATGTATCATGAATAATTTTTATCATGCTTATGTATAGTTTATATGATAAACAGTATCAACAATATGATCTATAATTTTTTTAGATTTTTTAAATCAAAAAACAATACTATTTTTAGCGAAAATCCTGTTTTTTTTACATTTAAGGCTATGTAAAAAATTATTAAATACCAAAATATAAAATCCGGCTCCAATAAATTCTTATAAAAAAATAGTTGCAAATCGGTGGAAAAATAGGGGCTGTAGCCGGTTTTGAGCATTTTTTTCCAGTTGGGACCACTGTTCATCGGACGTCATAATCCAGATAATGTCTATTTTACATTTAGGTGATACCTCCTCGGCTATAAGTTTCTTCTCCTTACGAATGGCATCAATTGTGTAGAAACATTTTGTCAACAATATTTTTGCCCATACATGCCTTAATAAAATTCATTACTATACTGAATAACATCCACTCTGATACATTTTGAAATATTACACTTGATAAGATTATGAGCAATGGTTCATTAAGATCAAAAGTTTTGCTACAGGGTATTGTTTAACTGTTCATCAACAATATGTGCATATAATCATAAGGCTTAATATTGATTCATAGTTTAAGGAAATATTAAGTAAAGAAGCGTCGAATTAGAAAATGCACTCAAGAAGATTATTATCACTTTTCTTTTGATATAATGTCTGTATTGGTGCGTTTTAGCACTATAATTACTGTAAACTAGTCTGCCAATATTAACATTACCTTTTTATCAGTTTTTCGGATATCTGATCTGTAGTGATTATTCCAAAAAATACACTATAATGTTCAATCGAGGAAAAAGAAAGTATTTCTAACTTTTTTTTGTCTTTGTAGCTTAAAGAAAATTTTTAATAGTCATCTTCTCAATTAGATTAATTATTGTATACAATTTTATCTGGGATAACACGGTCGTTTATGTACTAACCGTGCTAGCGTAGAAATGTATTTAAACTACCATCGGTCGTCATAATCCCAACAATGTGTATTTTAAATTCAGGTGACACCTCCTTGGCAATAAGTTTCTTCTCCATGCGAATGGCATAAATTGTGTGAAAACATTTTGTTAACAATATTCTTGCCCATACATGTTCTAATATAATTCCTTACTGTACTTAGTAACATACGCTCTGATACAATCTGAAATATGACAATTACTAAGATTATGGACAATGTTTTATTAAGATTAAAAGTTTTGTTAGAGTCGTTCGGAGTAAGTGTGCGCTGCGGGTAAGTGTGCGCACTTGCGTTTTCTCTAAACGGGGAAGAGGAGAGCGGGAGTTTTCATAAGCAAATTAAACATACGTTACACGACAGTTTTTTGATGCAAAAAAAAGCTTAATTCTAAATCATGGTTGTGTATAACATTAAATTAAAGAAATCGGCCGTTCCCGAGTTCATTTTTTCGCTTACGGGAAACATTGTAACACACCACCAGGAACTTTTAAGAAAATCAGTTATATTTTTCTACATCAGTAATTTTCTACAGCTTAATGTTACGCAAAATCTTCCAAGTTATTATTTATGCCTGAAAAAGTATAAACATTTTTGTCAAATTAGTCTCTTTGGGTAGGTGTGCGCGGGTACGTGTGCGCTCTTTAATGCATGCTAATCACCATAATAAAAAAAAGTGAATTCTTCACTCAAAAACTTTATTATTGACTACTATTATGTAGTTTAAGAATAGTTTAATATTTCACTATTCTTTCCGATCTAGTTTATCGCTGAAATGTTGACTTTAACCTAAACATGATTTCATGTCACATTATTTATATTTTTTTAAAAGTTAATGGCTTTGTATGAAAATTAATAACTTTTTTAGAGGTAATTCTTTTATTTTATTTGAAATTTTAATGTCAGCATACTTATCGTCGTGATTAACAAACGTGCGTACTCTTACCTAGAGAAGTGCGCACACTTACCCGCGATTCATATCAAGTGTGCACATTTAAGATTATCTTACTTAATCATTATTATTTAATTGATCCAACGGTTAGAAACAAATTTAAAATTTTTTATCATTAGTTGGGTTAATATACTATAACGTAGGTATAATCACATTTCCTGATCCCTAATCTATTGATTGTGAAAATTGATTTAATTCCAATGGTCGCATACTTACTCCGATTGACTATACAGGATATTGTTTAACTGTTTAAAAACAATATGTGCATATAATCATAAGGCTTAATATTCAGTCATAGTTTAAGAAATAATTAAGTAGAAAAGCGTTGTATTATAAAATGCATTCAAGTAGATTTTTATTACTTTTCTTTCGTCGTAATGTCTGAATTTGTGCGTCTGAGCACTATAAAAAATGTAAACTCTTCGGTTAATATTAACATTACCTTTCCATCAGTTTTTGGGTAATCTGATTTGTAGCAATAGTCTTTTACAAGAAAATAGACTTTCGTGTTCAATCTAGGAAAATTAAAGTATTTCTAATTTTTTTTTCAGTATTTTAAGCTTTAAACCAAAAATTTATTAGTCATCTTCTCATTTAAATTAATGATTGTATAGTAGTCAAATAATAATTGTACAACAAGTACATACTCGATTATCTGTAATTACACGGTCATTTATGCACTCAGCGTACTAGCGCTGAAATATACTAGTACTACTATCGGTCGTCATAATCCCAATAATATCTATTTTAAATTTAGGTGACACATCCTCGGCTACAAGTTTCTTCTCCTTACGATTTGCATAAATTGTGTAAAAACATTTTGTTAAAAATTATCTGGCCCATTCATGCTTTATTATAATGTTTTTCTATACTAAGTAACATACACTTTGATACATTTCGAAATATTACTATTAATAAGATTATGGACAAAGGTTTATTAAAATCAAAAGTTTTGTTACAGAGTATTGTCTAACTGTTCATCAACAATATGCGCATAAAATCATGAGGCTTAATATTCAGTCAATGTTTAAGAAATAATTAAGTAAAATAGCGTCGTATGAGAAAATGCACCCAAGTAGATTTTTATCAAATTCCTTTCGTCGTCATGTGCGAATTGGTGCGTTTAAGCAGTATTAGTTCTGTAAACTCTTTTGCCAATATTAACATTACCTTTCTTTTAGTTTATTGGGAATCTGATCGGTAGTAATTGTTTATTCCTAGGAAATTAACTTTCGTGTTTAATCTAGGAAAATTATAGTATTTCTTACTTTTTTTTTTTTTAATTTTTTGCCAGTCATCTTCTTATTTAAATTGATAATTGTATACAATTTTAACTGTTATTACACGGTCGTTTATGCACTGAGCGTACTAGCGTAGAAATATACTCGTACTACCATCGGTCGTCATAATCCCAATACTGCCTATTTTCAGGTGACACCTCCTCGGCAATAAGTTTCTTCTCTAAAGGAATGGCATTAATGGTGTAAAAACATTTTGTAAACAATTTTATTGCCCATACATGCTTTAATATGATTCCTTACTATACTAAGTAACATACACCCTCACACATTTCAAAATATTACAATTAATAAGATTATGGGCAAAGGTTTATGAAAATCAAAAGTTTTTTTACAGGGTATTGATTGACTATTAATCAACAATATGTGCATAGAATGATAAGGCTCGATATTGATTAATAGTTTAAGGAATGCTTAAGAAAAGAAGCGTCAAATTATAAAATGCACTTAAGAAGATTATTATTACTTTTCTTTTGATGTAATGTCTGAATCGGTGCGTTTAAGCACTATAATTACTGTAAACTATTTGCCAATATCAACATTAATTTTTTATCAGTTTTTTGGAAATCTGATCTGTAGTAATAGTTATTCCAAGGAAATACACTATGGTGTGCAATCTAGAAAAAATAAAGCATTTCTAACTTTTTTTTCAGTTTTTGTGGCTTCAAAAAATCTTTCATTAGTCATTTTTTTATTTATTTTAATAATTGAATACAATTTTATCCTGTATTATACGGTCGTTTATGCACTGCGCATACTAGCGTAGAAATATACTCTTACCCCTATCGGTCGTCATAATCCCAGTAACGTCTATTTTAAATTTAGGTGACACCTCCTTGGCTACATGTTTCTTCTCCATACGAATGCAAAAAATTGTGTATAATCATTTTGTTAACGATATTGTGTCCCATACATGCTTTATTATAATCCCTTACTATACTAAGTAACATACACTCTAATTTATTTCGAAATACTATTAATAAGATTATGGACAATGGTTTATTAAGATCAAAAGTTTGGTTTCCGGGTATTGTTTAACAGTTCATCAACAATATGTGCATGGAATCATAAGGCTTAATATTTGATTGAGGTTAAAAAATAATTAAGTGATAAAGCGTTGTATCAGAAAATGCATTTAAGTTGATTTTAATTACATTTCCATCGTCGTAATCTCTAAATTGGTGCGTTTAAGCACTATAAGTACTGTTAACTCTTCTTCCAATAGTAACATCAGCTTTCCATCAGTTTTTTTGAAAATCTAATCGGTAGTAATAGTTAATTTCAAGGAAATAGACTTTCGTCTTTATTCTAGGAAAACTAAAGTATTTCTAACTTCTTTTCAGTCCTTGTAGCTTGAAGAAAATTTTAAATAATCATCTTTTCATTTAAATTGATAATTGTATACAATTTTATCTGTAATTACACGGTCGTTTATGTACTGACCGCACTAGCGCTGAAATATACTAGTACTACTATCGGTCGTCATAATCCCAATAATGTCTATTTTACATTTAGGTGATACATCCTCGGCAATAAGTTTCTTCTCCATACGAATGGCATAAATTTTGTGAAAACATTTTGTAAACAATATTTTTGCCCATACATGCTTTAATATAATTTCTTACTGTACTTTGTAATATACGCTCTGATACATTCTGAAATATTACGATTGATAAGATTGTGGACAATGTTTTTTTTAAGATTAAAAGTTTTGTTTGAGTCGTTCGGGGTAAGTGTGCGCTGCGGGTAAGTGTGCGCACTTGCTTTTTCTCTAAACAGGGAAGACGAGAGCGGGAGTTTCCATAAACAAATTGAACATACGTTACACGACAGTTTTTTGATGCAAAAAAAAGCTTAATTCTAAATCATGGTTGTGTATAACATTAAATTAAAGAAATCGGCCGTTCCCGAGCTAATTTTTTCGCTTACGGGAAACATTGTAACACACCACCAGGAACTTTTAAGAAAATCAGTTATATTTTTCTACATCAGTAATATTCTACAGCTTAATGTTCCGCAAAATCTTTCAAGTTATTATTTATGCCTGAAAAAGTATAAACATTTTTGTCAAATTAGTCTCTTTGGGTAAGTGTGCGCGGGTACGTGTGCGCATTTAAATGCATGCTTATCACCATACTAAAAAAAAGTGAATTTTTCACTTAAAACCTTTATTATTGACTACTATTATGTAGTTTATGAATAATTTAATATTTCACTATTCTTTCCAATTTAAATTATCGCTGAAATGTTGACTTTAAGCTAAACTTGATTTTATGTCAAATTATATATATTTTTTTAAAATTTAATGGCTCTGTATGAAAATTTATCACTTTTTTAGAGGTAAATCTTGTATTTTATTTAAAATTTTAATGTCAGCATACTTATTGCCGTGATTAACAAATGTGCGTACGCTTACCCAGAGAAGTGCGCACACTAACCCGCGACTCGGATCAAGTGTGCGCATTTAAGATGATCTTACGTAATCATTATTATTTAATTGATCCAACGGTTAGAAACAAATTAAAATTTTTTTATTATTAGTTAGGTTAACATACTATAACTTAGGCATAATAACATTTCCTGATCCCTAATCTATTGATTCTGAAAAATGATTTAATTCAAAAGTTCGCATACTCACCCCGATTGACTTTACAGGGTATTGTTTAACTGTTTAAGAACAATATGTGCATATAATCATAAGGCTTGATATTCGGTCATAGTTTAATGAATAATTACGTAGAGAAGCGTTGTATTAGAAAATGCATTTAAGTAGATTTTTATTACATTTCTTTCGTTGTAATGTCTGAATTGGTGCGTTTAAGCGGTATAAAAACTGTAAACTCTTTTGCCAATATTAATATTACCATTCCATCAGTTTTTTGGAAATCTGATCTGTAGTAATAGTCTCTTTCAAGGAAATACAATTTTGTGTTTAATCTATGAAATCTAAAGTATTCTTAACGTTCATTTTAGTCTTTATAACTTAAAAAAATTTTTATTAGTCATCTTATCATTTAACTTTATAATTGTATACAATTTTACCTGTAAATAGACAGTCGCTTATGCACAAAGCTTACTAGCGTAGAAATATACTCGTACCACCATCGGTCGTCATAATTGTAATAATGTCTATTTTAAATTCAGGTGACAACTCCTCGGCAATAAGTTTCTTCTCCATACAAATGGCATAAATGGTGTAAAGTCATCTTGTTGACAATATTATTGCCCATACATGCTTCAATATAATTCCTTACTATACTAAGTAGCATACACTCTGATACATTTCGAAATATTTCGATAAGAAACATTATGGGCAAAGATTCATTATAATCAAAAGTTTTGTTACAGGGTATTGTTTAACTGGTCATCAACAATATGGGCATATAATCATAAGGCTTAATATTGATTCATAGTTTAAGGAAATATTAAGTAAAGAAGCATCGAATTAGAAAATGCACTCAAGAAGATTATTATCACTTTTCTTTTGATACAATGTCTGTATTGGTGCGTTTTAGCACTATAATTACTGTAAACTAGTCTGCCAATATTAACATTACCTTTTTATCAGTTTTTCGGAAATCTGATCTGTAGTGATGGTTTATTCCAATCAAATCAAATACACTATAATGTTTAATCGAGGAACAATAAAGTATTTCTAACTTTTTTTTCAGTCTTTGTAGCTTCAAAAAAATTTTTGTTAGTCATCTTCTCATTTAAATTAATGATTGTATACAATTGTATCTGTTATTACACGGTCGTTTATGCACTGAGCGTACTAGCGTAGAAATATACTCGTACTACCATCGGTCGTCATAATTCCAACAATGTGTATTTTACAATTAGATGACACCTCCTCGGCAATAAGTTTCTTCTCCATACGAGTGGCATAAATGGTGTAAAAACATTTTGTTTACAATATTATTGCCCATACATGCTTTACTATAATTTATTACTGTGCTTAGTAACATACACTCTGATACATTTCGAAATATCACGATTAATAAGATTATGGACAATGGTTTATTAATATCAAAAGATTTGTTAGAGTCATTCGGGGTAAGTGTGCGCAGCGGGTAAGTGTGCGCTCTTGCTTTTTCTTTGAAGGGGGAAAAGAAGAGCGAGAGTTTTCATAAACAAATGAAGCATACGTTACAGGACACTTGATTGATGCAAAGAAAAGCTTAAATCTGAGTCATGCTTGTGTTTTATATCAAATAAAAGAAATCGGCCATTCCTGAGTTAATTTTTTCGCTTACGAAAAACATTGTTACTTATTACCAGGAACTTTGAACAGGCAGTTATATTTTTCTGTATCAGTAATATTTTACCGTGTAATGTCCCGCAAAAATTTACGAGTTATTATTTATGCCTAAAAAAGTATGATCATTTTTTTCAAATCAGTCTTTTTGAGGTGAGTGTGCCTACTTCAATGCATGCTAATCACCATACCAAAACAAAGTGAATTTTTTTACACAAAAACTTTATTATTGACTGCTATTTTATAGTTTAGAAATAGTTTGATATCTTACTATTATTTTTTATCTAATTAATCGCTGAACTGTTGACTTCAACCTAAACATGATTACATGTCGATTTATATTATTTTAAAATTACATGGCTTTGTATGAAAATTTATTACTTTTTTAGAGGTAATTATTTTATTTTATTCAAAATTTTAATGTCAGCATACTAATTGTCGTGATCAACAAACGTGCGTACACTTACCCAGAAAAGTGCGCACACTTACCCGCGATTCGGATCAAGTGTGCGCATGTAAGATGCTCGTACTTAATCATTAATATTTAATTTATTTAACGGTTGGCAACAAATTTTAAATTTTTTTTTTAATATTTGTGTTAATATACTATAACTTTGGCATAATAACATTTCCTGATCCCTAATCTATTGATTCTAAAAAATGATCTCATTCAATAGTTGGCATACTTACCCCGATTGAATCTGCAGTGTATTTTTTAACTGTTTAAGAACAATATTTGCATAGAATTATAAGGCTTGATATTCAGTCATAGTTTAAGAAATAATAAAGTAGAGAAGCGTTGTATTAGAAAATTAGTTTAAGTTGATTTTTATTACATTTCCTTCTCCGTCATGTCTGAATTGGTGCGTTAAAGCACTATAAAAACTGTAATCTCTTTGGCCAATAGTAACATTACCTTTTCATCAGTTTTTTGGATATCTGATCTGTAGTAATAGTCTCCTCCAAGGAAATACACTTTTGTGTTCAATCTAGGAAAATTAAAGTATTTCTAACTTTTTTTCAGTATTTGTGGCTTTGAAAAAAAAATTATTAGTCATTTTCTCATTTAAATTAATAATTGTACAGTAGTCAAATAATAATTGTACAACAAGTATATACTCTATTATCTGTAATTACACGGTCGTTTATGCACTTAGCGTACTAGCGTAGAAATTTACTCGTACTACCATCGGTGGTCATAATCCTAATAATGTCTATTTTAAATTTAGGTGACACCTCCTCGGCTAGAAGTTTCTTCTCCTTACGATTAGCATAAAGTGTGTGAAAACATTTTGTTAACAATATTCTGGCCCATACATGCTTTATTATAATTTCTTACTATACTAAATAACATACACTTTGATACATTTCGAAATATTACGATTAATAAGATTATGGACAATGGTTTATTAAGATCAAAAGTTTTGTTTTAGGGTATTGTTGAACAGTTTAACAACAATATGTGCATGGAATCATAAGGCTTAATATTTAGTCAACGTTTAAGAAATAAGTAAAGAAGCGTCGTATTAGAAAATTCATTCAAGTAGATTTTTATCCTATTCCTTTCGTCGTAATTTCTAAATTGGTGCGTTAAAGCAATTTAAATAGTGTAAACTCTTTTGCCAATATTAACATTACCTTTCTATCAGTTTTTTCGAAATCTGATCGGTAGTAATTGTTTATTCCTATGAAATTAACTTTCATGTTCAATCTAGGAAAATTAAAGTATTTCTAACTTTGTTTTTCAGTCTTTTAAGCTTTAAAAAATTTTTTGTTAGTTATCATCTTATTGAAATTAATAATTTTATACAGTTTTATCTGTAACTACACTGTCGTTTATTCCCTGAGCGTACTAGCGTAGAAATATACTCGTACTCCCATCGGTCGTCATACTCCCAATGTCTATTTTAAATTCAGGTGACACCTCCTAGGCTATAAGTTTTTCTCTTTACAAATGGCATTAATTCAGTAAAAACATTTTGTTAACAATATTCTGGCCCATACATGCTTTAATATAGATCACTATTTGGTTATATCTGTCACATACGATAAATTAAAGTATATCTGGGGTAACCAAACTTTTCTGGTAAGTGCATTGAGTAAATCTTAAGCCGATCAAATAAATACTGATATCTTTTAACAAGAAATAAAAAATAATTAAGTAGTCATACGATATAGTATGTGGATTATTATTACATTAATTGTTTCAAATAAATAGTTAAATTAAGCGAGCAATCTAGATGTAGAATGCTTTTTAATTAGTTGGGGTGGTTTTTTGTGACTTTTTAGTCAACAGTGCAACTATCAAACTAATTTTTGTTAACACTTCAAATTCTAAGGGACCGTAGATAATAAATAAACAAACTCATCAGTATAAAAATTCTTTCGTCGGATGAAATTAGCAAATCCGTCTACAAAATTGCAGGTTTCGGATTTTTAATTTTTTTGTCAGATCATAAGAATACAAATAACATATTGAGTTTTGTCGCGGATGCGAGCAGGTTAGGACGGTTACTAAATATGCAAAAAACGTAAAAAGCAGTTCATACGTGTTGCGAGACAAAAGGTAAGAATCCGAAAAAGTATAGAGTAAAAAAAAAAGTTGCAACAAAATTACTATTCGAATAAGTTTTTATGAGCCCCGATCCGTCCAGTAGTTTTTGAGTAAATGACAAAAAACCGTTTTTTTTGCTATTTTTCAAATCGTATTTAACTTGATCAGTTCTGTATCAGGATAATCCTAATGCTACTCTTATCTTTCGATCCGGCCCGAATCTCATATTTAATGAAGCAGAAATGGGAGAAATTTTTTTTGTGATTAGAAGCATGTATGATTGAATAATTTATAAAATAATCCGCTACAAATAGCCAGCATAAGCATCAAAGACTGAAATCAGATGTCAGCACGGTCGAAAAACATCAAAATTTGTTTGCGTCGTCACTTGATAGGGCTTCAATTGATTTATAACCAAATGTTAATAAAAACGTACCAAGTTAGTGGAAATAGTTTCTTATGTAGTTTTAAGACCTTTTACGTTCCAGAGTAATATTTTTATGTCGGTCTGATTCTAGACCTTTTATAAAGTTCAAGGGGACTAGTGAATGATTAATAGGTCTCAAATTTTCATATTATTAATGTATTATTGAAGCTAAAAATGTTTTGTACATCATTTTTTACTGTTGTATAAGAGTGCAAAAACAAACATTAAGCCATGACATTTCGTCTCCTGAGCGAAAACAGTTATTATTTTGCAGAGCCCGAAGGTGGGTAAGCTTTTGTCCAAGTACTAAGAATAGTACTGATTTGGATAAGTGTGGTAAAGGTTACTAAACTGAATCAGAATAGTTATGATTATAAAAATAGCATGCATCATATTCTAAGGTAATACTAAAAATTAGAATAAACAAAACAACAAAAATTTTCCTCTTTTTTGTCTAGTATAGGAACTTTTGTTGCGTACGATTAAATTTCATCATTCCTAAAGGTGATGATATGCACTTAAGAAAGACGTATTAAGTTAGGATTAAACTTAGTACAGTCAAGTATGTCTAGATTAAGAGTATCATTATTTATAAGTTCGGACTATCAGGGCTGCCGCTAAGGCCTTGAGATCGGGAGACAGGTAGTTACTTTTTTTGGTCAGTGTTGGCATGTGATTGCACTATTATTTGGTAACTGTCTCACCCCTTGTGCCTCGGTAGCTCGGTTGCTGCGTTAGCACGATCGATCATCGCAGTGCTCTCGCGAGTTTTTTTCCTAGAAGTTATTATTTCAGTCACTCTTCCACACCTGCCCAATTATTTTTTGTGATCTATCTACATGGCCCTTCTCGATCGCTGGATAGGACAAAATTTCACGAATGATTATTTTCCTAACAAGTCTATCAGATTCTAGATGGTTTATGGTTCAATATCAATTTAGTGCGGCTAATAGATCTTGTATCTTTCATTATGACTGCTGATGATAACAATCATTTCTCAAATGATGATGTATGCAAAGGAATTAGACAGACAGTTTCTGATTGACGTTGTGAATATGAACAAGAGTCACTCAAAAGTTTCGTCAAGATAAATCTTAGGTTGAAAAAAAGTTCTAGAAAAACCATCGTATTTTAAAATTCATCGACAAAACGATACTGGTGAGATATATAAGTGATATATCGTCTTGTACTTAAAATTGTTGTCCCTCCATAAGTCTATAATATGTTTAAAGATCTTGTAAACTTTTGTTAAAACAAATAATTCTACTTAAGAAATTTTCCATATTCTCTTCAAAAATGTTTCGAGTATTATAGTGGTTGATTATTGATTTTTATATTTTATGAGTTTAGGCTAAAATTAGAATAAGATATTCTTTAAAAGAATTTTAAAATAGAATTTGTTTTCAAGAAATATTTTTTTCTGTCATAAATCTGATTTATTGAAGTTTAATATTCATTGATAATACCGTATAACAGTGTAGTGCCACGAGCAGACAAGATTTCCATTTGTTAAATACTGGTGAATAAATATAAGCAAAGTATACTAAAATTCAATGAATTATGGGTACCATAAACCTCCATGAATTAAACTGGGGCACCATAAGCCTCGATTAAATATTTTTTTTTGTTTTTCAAATGACAGGTCACGTTAAGCATAAAAATGCGAATTGACGGTATATGTTCGATCAAAAGCACAAAATTAAGTAATATATATCCAATTTACTAAATATAGCGCTGGGGTCCACAAACCATGGTAAATATATATATATATATATATATATAATACATTTTAGTAAATATATAGGTACAATTAATAGAAAAACCTTATTTACCATTTGTTTTGGTATTTTTATTGA
>JAPYYV010011709.1:0-10634 GCA_030522625.1 Copidosoma aretas | reverse complement strand
TGAACGTTTTTTACCGATCGACCTATCAAGCTGGCTAGCCATACATGCGTATCTTCGGTTAGGAAGCAGATAGCTCCACAGGATTTGCGCCATAATTTGTCGCTAATTTGTCGCTTAAATAGCAGCCTAATGCCGATTTTCTTACCGGTTCTTGAAAGACAAAGGGCACGATTAAGCTGGCTTTTAATTTAATGTGTACTTTAAGTACATGCCTACAAAGCTATACGACTACAATGACTGAGGCAATAAAAAAAACCGTTGTCCATAAATTAGCACAA
This sequence comes from Copidosoma aretas, assembly GCA_030522625.1. Classification (NCBI taxonomy): domain Eukaryota; kingdom Metazoa; phylum Arthropoda; class Insecta; order Hymenoptera; family Encyrtidae; genus Copidosoma; species Copidosoma aretas. Next base: position 10,356 of record JAPYYV010011709.1, on the reverse strand, counting down.
AGCTTCCTTAACAACATTCTTTTGCAATTATGAAATCAAATTAAAATTTATCTACTCCGAAAACAGCAAAAATTTTGGCGAAAACCGTTATTTTAGCATCAAACATCGTTATAACAACTATATACTACAAAAGGATAAGGACTACAAATCTTCTGCCCCCTTCAGCCCCCCCTCAGATCACAGGTGAATCAGTTATTTTTTTACGTGTTTTGAGTGATCATCATTTGTTTAGGCTTCCCACTCAACCGCCTCTTACCCCCCTCTCAGGCCACCCTTAAAAATTCAATCGTTTTTTCCGTGATTTGACGTAAAAATCATTTTTTCAATTTTTTGTTGCCCCCCCCTCCGCCCCTCTCGCTGCCCCTCAAGAACTTACTAAATTTTCAGGTTTTGTCGACCCCTCCTCAAGAACATAGAGAATGTTCAGGATTTGTCAACCCCTCTTTCAAAAAATTAGGAAATTTTCAGGATTTGTCGACCTTCCGCTGCTTATTTTCATAGACGAAGATAGCCGAAGTCACCCAAAGGACACTATATCGCTAAACCCGGCCAAAAACAGTCGAATAATTCCGATTACAGACGAACCACCTCACGAAAGCCCTCTAACATCGTCGAATATTGCCAAAAGCAACCGGATGCAGCCAAAGCCGATCCTTTACATCCACTTGGAAATTTTTATTTTTCCCGTTAAACTAATTTAATAAATATACAGATGCAGAACAATAAAACGGACTGTTACTGATAAGAATTATGAAATGATAACGGCAGAATCGTACGCTCTAGCTCAATACGAAATAAAAATAGGATACAGCTCAAGTACCTACAACTAAATAACCAAATACACTCGCATGCTTATAATTTTTATTGATAGATCATTTGTTTACTAATTAAGAGTACAAACATAATATTTCAATCGATTTCAAATAAAGTTCATGCGACAATAACATCCTTATTCAGGAATAGGGTACAGAAACTGATTCATGCAGATGGTGCAAAAAAAAAAGAGGCGCTTGCAAATTATAATTGTGCTAAAATCTAGCAAACTATATCTTAACAGTGATAAGCTAAGATCTCCTAATCGGATACTATTACTGTTTAATACAAAATATCATTAGCAATATAATTATGTGTATTATACTTACTGTGAAGGTGTATTATACTTTCAATTAAGATGTAAATAGACAAGGTTGGCTGGATAGCACATGCTTTTGACACCGTAGAAAAAAAATTAGATTTCATGACAACTGATCTCAATATTTGTAAAAAAGAAAAAATTTGTCTCATTACAATGTTCTACTACTTCGTCAAAAATAACTTAGTTGGCTCCTCTGAGGCAGAAAATAAAAAACGTCTACGTCAGTTATAACGCTGATGAAACACATACTGAATGACCCGTAAAATTCAGCCAAATACGGAATCCAAGTAAAATAAAACCAGAGCACCTGTTATGTCGGGCGAGTGACATACACGTTTCGGGCCTAAGCTCGCGCTCAATAAGCCGGGTACTATTACGTAGCTATGGTCTCGGTAAAGTGCGTAAACGGCAGTCGTTAAAATACAGGCTCGTATATCGTGCAAACTCTATTCGTGAGGGCATGAGGTCCTTGTGGACATAAGGCCCATGACAGCGCGTAATGCTATTCGCGAGGGCATGAGGTCCTTGTGGACATGAAGCCCGTGACAGCGCGTAATGCTATTCGCGAGGGCATGAGGTCCTTGTGGACATGAGGCCCGTGACAGTGCGTAATATAATTCGATTCGCGAGCGCGGCAAGAAGCAAATCTGCAAAGGTGCGGGGCGTAGGAACGCGAAAGCACGAGGGTCTGTAAAGAAACGGACCTGGTGGGTTTACATTTACTTACTTTTTTATTAGCCACTCGTATTCGGTACATGTGGGTACCGCGGAAAGAGAGAGAGGCTATTGTCGGATGGCTCGGTCGTATCTCCGTCAGTGTTTTCTAGAGATCTACTTGGCGGCCCTGACGCTGTTGGACCTGAATATGATGCTCAGCAGTGCTTGCAGAAGTCGACTCGGAGGTAGTGCTCGCTGGCGCTCTGGCAGTGATTGACCCAGAGGTAGTGCTCACTAGCGCTCTGGCAGTGATTGACCCAGAGGTAGTGCTCGATGGCGCTCTGGCAGTGGTTGACCCAGAGATAATGCTCGATGGCACTCTGGCAGTGGTTGACCCAGAGGTAGTGCTCGATGGCGCTCTGGCAGTGGTTGACCCAGATGTAGTGCTCTGGTGCTCTGGCAGCGATTGACCCAGAGGTAGTGCAGTGCTCTGGCAGAGTTAGACCCAAAGTTAGTGCTGTAGAGTAACTGATCTGTTGGATGATAAGTGGGATATTTTATAGCCAAAATGATCTCTTTCCCGGTATTTTCCACAGTGGCGGCTAGGGCGTCGGGAGGAAGTTCCATGGTGGTGGCGGAGGAAACGGCTGTCGAATCAGATTGCGAGTTTTCCGAGGCCCGCCTCGGTGAAGTTTCCTTCGCCACTCGAATTCGATCACGTCATCTCTCGGGCCCGAAGTCTTAAGGACTCTTCCTTCTGACCTCCCATGCCAGAGAGAGGGGCAGTGGACCAGCTTATCTTCCGCTCCCGTCTCTCTTTACAGTTTTGGAACGACCACAAATTTTCTTAGAACTAAATATTAATAATATTTGGTCGCTCAGGCTCCTCCATTTAAGTTCGTCAAAACTTAAATGGAGGAAAATGCACGATTTGGCGTTTTCATTATATAAAAGGTCGATACCTTGCAGTAGTACTAAGGCTTGATTAAATGATGTTGGAGGAGTTGTGGTTAGTGAAAGTAAAAGTAGTATATTTAATAATGCTAGGACTGTACCAACATTCTTTCCAACTCATACTTAACTTAACACTAATCATATTTACTTATGCTGCAATCAACATTTCTGATGATAACTGTTATGCCGTACGAGTTACCTTGAGGTTTTCCCGTTGTTATAGTTATTGGGAGCGTTATTGTTGCTGAAAAAATATCTATAGTTGTAGAAAATAAAGGTGCGCGTTTAAAGATGCAATTTCTCGCCTACATCGGTCTGTGCAAGCAAGGGTGGGTGGTAGGCGAGAAAAGGTACAGTTAAATGATTACGGAGGCCCGCGCCTCCGGAGCCCGGCAGTATTTGTACAGATTAGTCGGGGACATGGGAAAAGAAAACACCGTAATCGTTAGTTGGTGAGAGCGAAAGCAAATTGGTAAAACGTTAAAGAACAAGATAGTTGCTCCGACGTTACACACCTAAGATTAAACAGCCAAATAGAATTGCTCGCTCAAACTGTTTATTAATAAATAATTTATTTAGTAATGCAGAATTGAAGCAGATTAGTCTATTGTGTTTCGGGATAACGTACACAGTATGATCATACCATATTACCACAATCGGACAGATCAACCGACCAGTTTGTGCTTACATAGTTTATTAACATCTTGCTTTTTCTTTATAGTTATACAGAATTTTCTATTGGATACCAATGAAAAAAAAAATATCTGAAAAAATTTATAATTTACACTATATATAATAAATATATGATGTATCTAAATAATTTTATCGATGTCTAATTCGTTTAGCTTACTATAAACGTTAGTAAATCAATTATTTCGAATTTTTCACCCTTTAGACTTTTTTAACAAAACTGAATTTTTAATTTCCACACAAAACCATTTTCCAACTGACTTGAACGCCTGACCTCGTTTGTACGATCCGTGGATCGTGTCGACTTAACCAATAGCTACCTCTGTGAGTTATCTACTTATCACTTCCTTCTATAGTACAGTTTGTATCCAACTTTTAAGTGAAATATTGATTTACTATTTTTTATAAATTTGTTTAATTATTTTTTAATATAAATTACTGAACCATCCTATATATAAAAAATTGGTATTCGTTGCAGCTTTTCTAAATATTAATTAATATTTATGGATATCAATATTTCTTTCATTTTAATAATTTAGTAATTTTTAAATAAATAAATAAGTCTTTACTTAATTTGTATACTCTTTTCAAATTTTTTTTTATTAAATTTTTACAATTACAATCTTTATTTACGATTTTTTCATGAATACGATTTTCTATTGGTTAGTTATTTTATTAAAATTACGTATTATTCTTTCAAAAATATATTATTGGGTAATAATTTGATTTTCGACTCACTTTCCATTATTTAAATTCAGTATTACCCCATTTAAGACTAAGCAGTACTACAAGATAATCGTTATTGTAATTTCACGCAAAATAATTTCTTCACTTATTAAATATCAAAACATTTTTTTTAACCTCACTAATTTGCCAAATATCCTAATTCCAACTTAAACTACAGCACCATCAATACATAGCTGCGGGTTCTTTATTGGGCTCCAGTAAACAGTGGTAAAATTTTTGTTTTATTTGGTGTCACTGCTGTAATAACGTATGTGTTAGCACCATCATAAATATTTATATCCTTTTTTTTAAACAAACATTAACTTCTATCATGTATATTATGAAAAATTACTAAATTGGTTTTTTGTTGGAATAAATAAAGAATGTTTTAAGTAATAAAATATTAACTGTATCTTATCTATATGATAACATCATTATAATAACTTAATAACATACAATTCCTTTATAAATACTTGCATTACAATTTTAAAATATTCAATACGTCTGCATTGCATTTTAACAAAAAAAAAAAAATTATTTTCTGCGGCTACATTTCTGATAATACTGATTGATCAACATTCTACGGTATATTTGTAATTTGACCATTTTCATCTACATTTTGTGAGGTCACATCTGATAGCTTAGGATTTTTACTATAATACAAAGTGTTTCAATGTGTAACTCATTGATTATTGTTACAAATAAAAAATGTTTTCAGGTTGTTCAATAATAGGTTGTTTATAATTTAAAAACAATAATGGCAAATATCTCCTAGTTTTTCAGATTTAGGGAGGTAAATAAGGACACCGATGCAATCAGCAGGTTTTGACTTATTAAATAAACTACCGATGACATCGAAACTATTAACGCTAAAGATCTTTGAAATATCTTTTCACAAAAAGTACAAATAAATTTCTACTTTTTATAGATATCTGCTGGGGTAATGGCCGAACACATTACTGCGGAATCAGCTGCATCGACTTATCTATGTGCTGAATCAGCCGCAGCTACGTGTATTGCTTACCGAAGAAGTATAACTTGATACATTGGTTAACAAGTTTTATTAAACATTTTTCTAAACATTAATTTCACTTTCTTCTATACTTACTACACCTATATCTTGAACGTATAGGTATTATATACGTACATATATATATTAAATATAACACGGAAAATACTTCTAAGATATTTTGTATGAAAATAACATTGTTCGTGATTGGGACTCCTTAGCCAATTACATTTTAGTTATAGTTTGCTGGATTACAACGTAATCATGGTTTGCAAGTGCATGATTTTCTTTCCACAATTCACATGAGTCGGTTGATCTGTTGATGGAAAAAATATTTATTGAAAAATAAAAAGTTTTTGGGAAATAGTAATAAACTTTTAAAATAGCACGGAAAAACATTGTGTATAATTCGTCGTAGAAACAATACTAAAAGCCATAAGCAGTTACAAAATTACTCCTTCAAAAATATAGTACTTGAAACATAATATACTTCTATTTGAGGTCTTAATTTTAATCAAAAAAAAGGTATCTGCAATAATTGGTCGGACAGTAACTTTTTTTTATTAAAATTTGCAAGAAAATTTAAGCAATGTAATAAAATTAAGACAATTGTCTAATTACAATAAAATTAAGAGATAAATAATATGCAATTAAGATCAAAATCGTTTTCATTGCAAAATGTTAGTTTAATACAATAAAATCGTAAATTTTGTAATTAAATAATGAAACATATGATTATTTTAGTAGGTACAATCAAATACGGTAAAGTACGATCCTTTAAGAAATTTTCAAAACAAATAGAAATTTTAAAGTTTTTTTCGTTGCAAATTTCATTGTTCGTGAACTATCCAGCCGATCAAGTAAAGTTTATGACGTCTACTTATACATGACGTAAACTGTATTTTTATGAATTTCAAGCATCGTCATTGTATTCCAGCAATAGTTATTCAAACAGAACGAAATAGTAGTTTTTCTACCTCGGTCACTTTTGCAACCCTCGTTAGGAAAAACAGCGTTCGCCATTCATGTGCATCCGACTAGGGGGGTCCCAACGGTCCCTCGGGCGTTGCTTCGCAAGCGCCCTCGGGCCCAGGGACCGTTGGGACCGCCCTGGACGGATGCACCTAGGGGGCGAATCCTATTTTTCCTACCGAGGGCGTACCAGGGTTACAAAAGTGCCCAAGGAAGGGAAAGAAGACTCGTGGTTTTTTGTCATTTGCTACTGTACTATTAAAAAACACCGATTCTCGGCAGCAAGATCATTAGTAACTTAAAATGCAATGGTATGTTTATGTTTTAAAATAATAATAAAAAATAAAACAATATTCACATGCGATTAACGAAAAAAAAAAAAAAAGAAAGGATTTCACTCAAGTAGTTTTGACTCCCTCCCCCGCAACAGAAAAAAATTGTAAGAAAATTGATAAAGATATAATGTAGGATACCTCATTTGTAGCGCCCACCCTTTCATAATCCTGTCAGCTGTAACACAATTTTGTATTTGAATTTCTTTATTAACACACCACAGCCCTAACTCAACCTAGTCCTACCATAATCAGCCAACCCCTAAGTCCTCACCAAAAAATTCGTTCGTTTCTCTACAAAATTATCTAATATTATTCTCTACATTTCTTAATTATCTTGATTAGGTAGAGTATTTTTTTATACCCTCTCTTTTAAATCTCTAATTCAGTTAAGATTTTATTGCACAGTTGTTTACATAAACTAAATCATATACCTCATATAATTTTTATCTATATATTAAAAAACTCCCATAAGGCATACAGACAGGTGAGCTAATCTTTTTTTTTGTTACAATTACTTATATAATTCTAAAAAATTCTCAAAATATATTAAAAAGTATACAACATTGTACACATTTGTGTAATGGATCAAATTTTGTATTATGATAAAATATTAGTAATTTGTTAATTCAAGCACAAAGACGACTTCACTAGATATTTAAATCATACTGTAAGACCGACATGCGTTAAAACTTTCGTACAGAAGTAGTTCCTAATAAATCAAGTTAGTCATTGAACGTAAGTCTGAAATTTTGCGATATTGAAATAGAAAAAAAAAAAAACTTAATTAATAGGTATTAAACGGAAGTCAGAAAGTAAGTCTGAAATTTTCATCAGTCTGTTTTGTTGTATTGTTAAAAAATAATATTATAAAGTTGTATTTTACAGAATCGACAATTTAAAGCGCATATTATTTTTTTAAATAAAAAAAAATATAAATATTTATACTTATTTTATGTAACACGACTTTAAATGCTAAATAATTTCAAAAAGAGATAGAGAAGTTGTTTTGAAAATCTACAAATATATTTGCAGATATTACGGGTTTTAATGCAATGTTTATCTTTATTATTATTGCCATCGAAATCCACTGTGTGCTTGTTTTGTAAAGAAATTCTCATTGATTGGAAAAAAGAACTGGGGAATCATGGTATCATGATAGTTTTTTTTAACTTATTCTTCATGTATAAAAAGTTGTAATTTGAAGGAACAATATAAATATTTTTTACACACAGTTTCAGCCAAAACATTAAATAGTTCGAATTCATACTTTTTAAGGTGGCTCATCGCCCTGCACAGCACATATTTTAAATATTTTATCATAAATGTTTACTTAAAATTTTGAGAAGTGTCCCTTAACCTGACAATAATATAGCTAGTGCTAAGTATAATGCGATTTTTTTCATAAAATATTGTTATATTCTTTGCATACCGAAGCTTAAAAAAATATTCAATAGATTACCTTAATCATTTTCAATTTACATCTGATTTTTAATTTTTTGGATTCATTTTTTTTTTTGAGCAAATCCATTGGGAGTTACCATGGAAAAAATTGCAAAAACTTGGATGGGTTTTCCAGAAATCTCAGTTGTTTGTATAGAAATACGGAAAATAAGTGAACAATTGAATTTTCTAGAAAGCCCATCCAAGTTTTTGCAATTTTTTCTACGGTAACTCCCAATATATTTGCTCAAGAAAGAGAATGAACCCAAAAAATTAAAAATCAGATGTAAATTTAAAAAGATTATGGTAATTTATTGAATTTTTTGTATGCTTCGGTTTCTGAAGAATATAACAGCAAAATTTTATGAGAAAAATCGTATCATACTTAGCACTAGCTATATTATTGTCATGTTAAGGGACACTTCTCAATACTTTGAGTAAACATTCATGATAAAATATTTGAAATATGTGATATACAGGGGTGATAAGCCACCTTAATATCATACATGTTGCAATCTTCAGTAATAAAAAATTATTTAAAATATTATTGAAATTATTTTCCTGAAACGTAGACCAAATTTTATGAAATATTATACTATATTAACCATGTTAATTGTTTGTTTATTGTATAATAATGTTTAGTAATGTTAGAAACTTGTTAAAAAGTAAAAATTTGTGAAATATATATAATTTGTGATACCATTTAAGTAAATATAATGTGTGATACAAAATATATATGTGAGTATAAAAGAATTTTCTGTAATAATTTTCAAAACAATCCTATTGCTGTCATTAAGGTTATTTATTTTTTTTTAACTAAAAATATACATTTTTCGCTAGAAAATAATACCATTTATTAATTATTGATAATTTTTTTTTCTACAGCCTTAAAATGTATGAGCTCTTGTTTAGTTGTAAAAAAAAAACCGTTCTAATTTTTAAAACAATCCTTGTTCTGTGACTAAAGTTATTTATGTTTTTTTACTCTAAACATGAATTAATCGCTTGTAAATAAGATTATTTATTTATTATCAATAATTATTTCTTTCTGCAGCCTTAAAAAATATAAGCTTTGGTTCCGTAATCCAAAAAAACACCGTACAAATTTTGGAAACCATCCTATTTCTGTGATCAAAGTAATTAATTTTTTTTTACTAAAAACATAAATTTTTCTCGCGAATGTTGGATTATTTATTTATTATCAACAATTATAATTTTTCTGCGGCATTTAAAGTTATTAGCTTTAGTTAAGTAGTACACGACGATTAATTTTACTAATTTTTAAGACAATCGTATTTCTGTGATTCACGTTATTTATGTTTTTTTACTAAAATCAAGAATTTTTGCTCGAAAGTTGGATCAATTGTTTATTATCAATAATTATAACTTTTCTGCTGTCTCGAAAGTCATTGGCTTTTGTTACGCAGTACAAAAAGAATTATTGTACCTATTTCCAGACAATTATATTTCTGTGATTGACGTTATTTATGTTTTTTTAGTGAAAAAATGTATTTTTCGCACGAAAGTTTGATTATTTATTAATTATTAATAATTATATCTTTTCTGCAGCCTTAAAAGTTATCGGCTTTTATTTTGTAGTGCAGGAAAAATATTTGTACTTATTTCTAAGACCATCCTATTTCTGTGATCAACGTTATTTATGTTTTTTACTGAAAACATGTATTTTTCGCTTAAAAGTTGGATTATTTATTTATTATTGATAAGTTTATCTGATCTTTAGCCTCAAAAGTTATTGGCTTTTGTTCAGTAGTACAGAACGAATGATGGTACTAATTTTTAAGACAATCCTATTTCTATGATCAAAGTTATTTGTGTTTTTTTTACTAAAAACATGTATTTTTTGCTCGAAAGGTAAATTAATTGTTTGGCATTAATAACACAGGACCACAAAAATTTTTTTTTTGTGCGGGACACTACACTAGGTGTTCTATATGTTTTTTGGGTCGCTGATTACGATTCCGGTGTTACTTTTGTGGGATTGGTTAACCTAACCTTAAAAATTACGAAAATTTTAAAATTTTAAGACTACATTTAGTACTATAGTGGATTCAAATTCTGATACACTATTGCCTTTTTTGCTAAAGCTACTTAGCTATATCGTCTCTCTTTTAGCCTTTTACCGTGGAAATGATCAACCTAACCTAAAAATACCGTTTGTCATTAGTAAATCTTAAATACGAACTCAATAGCTTGTTTGATGTGATCTTTCAATCTCCGTAGCCCTGTCAATCCAAGGACATTATGAAACACACAAATAGCTTTGTCATTAGCTTCTGGGCACCTTACCTAACCTCAAAAAATATTATAAATCGTAGTAGAAAAAGCTGAAAAACTCAATAGACAGGAATATATACATTTAAAGATTTATTGCTATCTAGTCTGCAGCATGCTAGCCCTGCAGTCGTCAAGCCTTAGCC
>JAPYYV010011708.1:0-11445 GCA_030522625.1 Copidosoma aretas | reverse complement strand
TCCAAACAAAGTACATACCAAATAAAGTACTGACAAACATAAAAGTGATTTTTATTACCTATCCGTTTCATATCAACTTGAATAAATAAGCTTTTTTTTCTTTTTCGATAGCAAGTGCCCCAGACTGCCCCCCCTCCTAAAATGATTCCTGGATCCGCGCCTGACTTCACTCTGAGAAGTAGTAGAAATTCGTTTAAATAAAAAAAAAGGAATGCTCTTACGATAAGTTTTGAATTCAATGTTGAAGTGTTTAGAAGATGTTTATGGTCAATCGTTATAGCATGAAAAACTTAAGAATAGAAAAAATTAATTAAAAATTTTGCTGCATTCTTAAATTTTATAACCATTTAATGAGGCTCATTCTCCCGACTACACTACATTATTTTTTCAGCAAACGATTTTTTCTTACTCTTCCTCGATGAAAATCGGAAAACAGGTTTCATCTTGTAAAGTTGAATCGTTCATTTTATTAAAAAGTAAGAAGTTTACAAAAATTTTTTTTATAATAATAATCTGAACTCAGATGTTGACGGTGGCAGAACAAACATCTACATGTAGCTGGATTGCCAACTATTGCGTTAATACATTTCCCATCAACAAGGGTAAAAAAAATTCTAAATGATATCCTCACTGTCTGGCCGTTATCTAAAATGAACTGATGAGTCTGAAGTGCAGAGACCTCTTTTTTTAATCTTTTGTATTCTCTTACTATACTGGCATCGTTTTCTTTTTCGAGGGCTATTCTAAGGGGTCTACAAAATCTGACTTTGGGGGGTTGGATTCAACCACAGAGATGTATCTGTTAATTAAGGACAATGTATTTGACCAAAATTCATAGTAAGTATAGTTGGTAAAAATTTTGTTTACCTAATATTATTTTATGACTGTTCATGGTACTAAAAAATTAAGTGATAGCTCTTGAATGTTTCAATGAAGAAACTGAAGCTATTATAATAATTCACGACTTAAGTGTTACATTAAAAGGGTTTTTTTTATCATTTAAAACAACAATTTGATCTTTTTTATTTGAACCAGCTTCTTTGATAATAAAAACAATCATTTTGTAATGAAAAATTACACTTTAATCCCAGATATTGAGTATATTGTACATCCAATTAAAGCCAGGAGTGACAGGCATTAATTTGTCGCTAAAGAGGAAGAAGGCAGCTACCTTAGGGACGCGATTAAATTAGGGTATTTTTTTTTAACGTCACAGAAAGGGAGGTTATCTGTGAAACGCGACTACAAAGAGGGTCACAACAAATTTGCGAAAGTGTGGGCTGTTTTGATAACGGAGAAAAACATATCATTGTAAAAAAGGGGCTATCTAATTGAAATAGCATTCCTCTAACATAGCCTCGGGCTTCGTGTTGTGATCAGTCCCCCTGCATAAATGCTGAGTACAACTATATGCATCAGTCATATATGTTATAGTTACCTACTATATGTATAACTGATGTATACAGTTATACTTAAAAGCCATGGCAGGGGGACTGATCACAAGCCTGCCCTCTGATAAGCATTTTTGTAATACTGCCTAATATATACATCTGTGTAACATAAAAGAAGACGTCATTTTTATTTTAATCATAAAAGTGTTAAACATTATGATATTTATGTACTACGAACTTACTATGTTCAGTTTTGTAAATTGGCAGTTAAATTTTTTATCAGTCGTATCAACCCCTTGGTATAAGTGCTCTTAAGTAAAAAGTATTTTTTTTACAAATTGATGTACAGCATTGTGGATAAGCCATTTTTTTATGGTATTAAATGACATAAATTGCTTGGAAACACATTGTAAAACATATATTTATCGTTTTCTGTAGCTAAACATTTTTAAATAGTCAGTATTAGAAAATTATAGTTACAAACTTATTGAAATTTCAAGTTCACCGACGGTTTAGAGGTTACGATTTTTTGTTTGCATCGCAAACATCCATACTCAATACTGCATAAGAGAAGCTGTGGTAAAAAGAAATTTTTTTGGATCGTATAATTGGTCTTGGTGATATTTCTTTTATTGAGTGTCTGCAATTTTTAATTTTTTAATCAGAATTCATCATTAATATTAGTATCCCATCTTTATTTCTGGTATACGTACTTTTGAGTGAAAAAAAAATTTACAATTAGCTGTTGGCCTCTTCGGATCTGTCATTATTAATTTTCGAAGTTTTGCACCAAAAATATTATGAGTACACGAAATCCCCTTAATAAATTCGTTTTCATACAAGTAAGATGTTTTTACCCATTTGATATCAGCCATTTTCGATCTGCCATTTTAATTTTTGAAAGTCTGGCACCATAGTCGTCATAAGTGATAAAATAAGCCCCTTTGTACACTTGTTTTCAAGAAAAAAAATAATTTTTTTACAAATTGTAGTCCGCCATTTCGAATCCGCCATTCTGGATTTCCTTAAGGTGACTTTAAATAGCTCAAGACTCCATTGAAAAACCTAAATTGATTATTTCTTGTAGCTAAACATCCTCGAATAGTCGATTAGAGAAAGTGTTAGCTGCTAATTTCATAAAAGTTTAAGTTTACCGACAGTTTAAAGGTTAGATTTTTTTTTCCATGCGTCGGTACTATTTTTCCCCAAAACAACATTAAATAAGCGTTAAAAAAAAAAAAAAATCATGAAAATCGGTTAATCCTTACAGGAGATTTTTTATTTCGTAAAAAATTTCCCGATCTGGAACACTGTGCGGTGGCTCGTCGTCCGAGCCAACCGCGGGGACAGGAACCAAGGCAGGAGGGCAGCGACGAAGCACACGCTGACGCGCGGCAGCGGAATCGCAGCCGGGGCTGCTGAAGGCGGCAGCTCCTCGTCCGAGCCGACCTCAAGGACAGAATCGCGATCGTGGTGAAGATTACGGGGTTGTACGGGGGCTCAATTTACGGTGGGTGGCCATGACTCATCGCTATCTGAACTATCCTCAAAGTTAGAGTTCTTGATGAACAGTTGAACATCTTCTATAACGGTTTTGTCTAAGGGCGCATCGTAACGATTCCCCGGCCACGACACTTTAGGTTGTAACATTCCAGACGCCGCTGAATGAGATGTTGCTGTCCCCTGTCACTTCCCTGGTAATTCTGGAGGCGGAAGCTTTCTCTTTTCCATGATCTCTGTTGCACAAATTCTCGGCAGGACGATGTTTGATTACTGGGTTTCGGCACCAGACGTTTAGATGTGAAAGAGAGAAAATTTAATAAGGCGTCTTCAGGGATAAACAGGAATACAATCTTTTTTATTTTTAACGATCGCAATTTTTAAGTATAAATGGACAGAACTTTCCACTTCAAGCGCAAGAAGAAGAATCTAGCCTGCTTCCCTTTTACCTTTTTTTTTATACTTTCAATGTTTATTAAACAAAACAATCGGTTTCTATGACAATTATTGAGCGTCTCTTGACTTCCGTCCGCAAGAGAGAGGTTCACCCCTCTCTCGCGCCGTGTTCTCCCCTTTGTCTTTGCCAGACAAGAGACAATCGGCTCCGACAAATACTTTTTCTTCGCCTAGTACGTAAATCCATACCTTAAAACGATTATTCACCAAATTGAGACGCTCTTACCTCCAGACTCACTAAACACAAAGGAAACAAGCTTAACAGAGTTTAATTACTTCATAACAATCTCAGATATTATTTATTTTAAAAATTGACGAGCAAAATAAATTTTGAAGTAGAAAAACTGCCACCAACCGATTAAGTTGCTCTTTTGCACGGGTTCAGAGTATTTCACCAAATACAAACGTGGCTGGGCAATGTAATAGAAGCTACCCAATGGGGATGGGAGATTACTGAAAAAGGTTTACTACCAGTCTATAGTCCTGAATCACGGTTTCCGACGAACCTTTTAGAATCGATAATCTGTAGGTGTGAGAAAGTGTGTCAATCCGTAGCATATTCGCTATGCGGATGTGGTTGGAGGGGATAAGAAAATCGACTGAAACACCCATGGTGAAGTGAAGGTGCGTTTTGGGAGGTCGCGAGTGATTGCAACAAAATTAAAGTTCAGTGCAAGAAACAGATTTTGAGCCGCAATATATTTTTACTATAATTACAAGAAAATTCAGCGCTCTCGTATGAAGTAAAATATAGCTAGTGAGTTCAATTGGTTCTTCTGTGAATTGAAAATAAGAGGTTGGAAAACCAAGGTGCACGTAAATATCTATGAATATCTGTGTTGGTATGCGTTGTACTGTCATACATGAAGCGTAAAAGTTGTAGCTGATAAAAAAATGAACACACATGTCTTTAACTGGTGTGATTCGGTGCAGGTGTTCATACACTACATTTGTTGAAAGTGCAAGGAACTCGTGAACACGCGTGCTGTAGCACGGCATCTGGCCGGTCATTTTGGTCATTGGGACGTTAAGTAGTCGTCACGCTGAGCAGACGCTGTATTTGTGTACAATTTTTAAACACACTCGCAAGTTGTTACACTATTGACAGTCATAATGTCAAAACGCCTGCAGCGACTAACACCGGATGTGGACGTGTGTATTTATTTTTTCATCCGCTACAACTTTTACGCTTTATGTATGCCAGTTGAACGCCTAATAACAAAGGTATTCACAGATATTCACGTGCTCCTTGGTTCTCCAACCTCGTTTTTTCAATTCATAGAAAAACCGATTAAAGTCTATAACTGTATTTACTCTATGTGGAAGATCTGATTTTTTTCAGTGCAAAAATATCATGTCTTATTAATTTAGTCATCACAATAAAGTATAGTTTCACTGCAATCACTACTGATCACTCAAAACACCGACCTTGGCCACGGCTGAAGGCGCTACTTGTCATCTGCATAGCGAATAGCTGCAAAAAGCATAGCCTTAAGTGCTCTGATATATGCAAGCACCCATTCATATGTTTTGATTTCCCCATTTATTATACATAAAAATGTTATGTAAAGACTATGTTGAAAACAAAAAAATTGTTCTGGACCTTCGGCGCAAAGAAACATATCGTCATTGTTACTATTTCGACGAGCTACCCCAAATTAAAAAAAAAAAGGACCAACAAAAGAGGAGTTATCGCAAAATTTTCCGACGCTTCGGATTTGAAGGGCCGCTCGCTTACTGAACATCTTTTTGCACCGCGCGAGAAAACCTTCTGTTATACTTCATAGTAGCAACAATACAAAGAGCCATAAGCAGTTTTAAAATAAGCCCTCGGGAGATATAGCGTTTTGACCGTAAGAAGCTTCAATTTAATACCTCAATGTTAATTACCAAAGTCACAGCGATTTTTTGAAAAAAAAAAGGTATCTCCGCTCATACGGTAACTTTTTTTTTCAAATTTGCAGAAAAACTCCAGCAATGCAATGCAAGAAAAACCATTTTCCAATTACAATAAACCGAGGAGCTATTTATGTGCAACTAAGCTCAAAAGTGTTTTTATTGCCAAATGTTGATTTAGTATTGAACAATCGCGAATTTTATCATTGACAATTAAAATATACAGTTATATAAGTATGTACAATTAAGGACGGTAATGTACGATCCCTTTAAAATTGTTTACAACAAATTGAAATTTGCAAGTTTTTTTAGTTGCAAACTCTATTGTTCGTAAACTATCTTGCAGATTTAGTGCAGTTTTGGTTTGCTACTTGTGCATGACGTTAACTATATATTTATAGATTTTCGGCGTCTTAATTGCATTTAAATAATAGTTATTCAAACAAAGCAAAAAGGCCGATTTTCGTGTTATTTTGCAATTTGCGACCGGACTATTGGTCGGAGATAAATTTTTTTTTTCTTTAAATTTTAGTAATTAAGTGGACTTTAACTTATATCTGAAACGTTTGTCTGTACGGTCCTTAGTGTTTCATATATTTAGTTAAAACTAGAAAAAATTCCGATTTCCGGCACTAAATTGTTAATAACTCAAAATCCGACCGTACGAAACTGTTTCAAAATACTCATGTTACATAAAACACTATTAAGAAGCGATTAAAAATATAACAAAAATGTAAAGATTTAGTTCCTGAAAAAGCCTTCTTAACGTCTAATTCATCTAGTCTAGTGTACTGGTGCATTAGAAGTACGTGATTGCTTATGTATTAGTAAGAAAAAATTGTTATTTGCCTCATGTCATTAGTTTCTTTCGTAAGACTTCTCTCACTATCTACATTCTAGAAAAATAGGTAAGGATTGCAGCTTGCCAAAAATTTTTTTGCAATTTAGATAACAATTTTTCCGAATATATTTTCTATAATCCTAATAATTAAAAAAATACTTTGACTTTATAAAACTTTTATGTCATGAGAATTGCAAATGATTATTCAGAAAATATTCAATAATAACAGTTTGATTGAGAATCAAATACTACAATCGTTTATCACTGCTACAGAAATTAACAATTGAATTATTTAATCATGAATTTCAGCAATGGTGTTTAACGATTGCAAGTTTTTATTGGTAATCATCTATGGTGTTATCAACGATCACAGTTTGTGATTGTTAATTGACATCAAATTGGCATTTGGAGATAAGAATCCTCATCGGTTATGTTCCTAATTACCAATTTTATAAATGTAAATTATTTTTTTTACGGTTAACACGTGAAATCAAACTTTTAAAACCTCAAAAAGTGTCTAGGTGATTAATTCTCGATTTCCATCAAATTAAAAGACATTAAAAACTATTGAAATCTTCGTAACATTAGAGGCTATAAATCTATTTTTCTTGTCGAGTTATCAATCTTAATCGCGTTTAAAACTAAAAATACTTGATTTTCAATATGACTTTTTACAATGCTTCACTTTAAGCTTAAGCCTCACGTTCAGTGTACATCGCGAATGATCAAAGAACATATTATCGTATGAGGTGTGCAACATTAGATATATTTACGATTCAATACTGCAATCATCAATGAATATTGTACCCATCAATATTTAAAAATAGCAATAATTAATTCTCTAAGTGATAAGGAACGATTTACATAGTCTACAAATGCTAACGATTTAAAAGTATAATCGTTAATAACCGCTGTGGTAATTCTCATTTAAGGTATTCAATCGTTAATTGTTGTAGTGGTAAGTACCAATTGTGGATCTCACTCGTTAATCATCCAGGCTGCCGTGAAAGATTGCCGGTCTTATTCTGTATTAACCAAAGTGGCAATTAATAATTAAGAAGTTTAATCTTACTCTTTAATCGTATGATGACTATATTGGCAACCCCTAGTGTGATGATTGCTGCAAGTGTTGTGTACTCAAGTTTGAAGATCATTGATTCTAAAAAATACGATTGTATTTTATTTAAACTGAGAAAGTTATGTACTCTTAACTATTGTATTATAAAACCAAAATAGTGATAAAACTAAAATTCTTGATTTTTAATAAATGATCGTCAATTTCCATCCATACCTACCAATACGTAATACACCGTCAATTTAAAAAGAAAAAAAAGATAGGCGCAGACAATGATTCAAACAAGATTCTGATGAGGCAGAAACATCAAGGCTTATAGATATTTTGTAGGACTATTATGGTTTGATTATCCATAATTTCAAAAAAAATTTGTAAAAACAACATTTTATCAATTAATCTTGGAAAAAGTGAATGATTTTTTTTTTAAAGAAACCTTTACTCAACTATATGTAAAAGCTTGGGATCATTATATTAAACATTTTTATCATGTAGTGTGAAAAAAATGTGATTGTGATGACATGTGATATGATAAATAATTTTTATTAAACAATATGTGGAATACAATTTGAACAACAAACTGAAGTTTTAGGTATAACGTTAGTAGAATCCAAGCATATTTGTCAGAGTACCCCAAGATATTATCTTGACAAGGAAATGATTTTGAATAAAGTCAATTATTCGTTATATCATTGGTTAGAGTTGAGAGCATGCGATTCTGATTCAAACAACGAGAGTTATAAAGATAATATTTTGTAAGACTACAATCAAACTCTTTCAAAAAGTATAACATATGTGTTGTTTTAGGGATTTCAAATGATCGAGCGTGAAAACTTTTTGTTATAATAATAATTTTATGATCGAGTCTATTTTCATGGAATTTCGGAGGTTAACGCGTTTAGCGTGCAGAGACAAGAGCCCCATAGTCTTATTTATTGCCAAATAAATGTCGCTTGAAAAAAATATTTTTTTTTTTTTTTTAAGTACAACAGATAAAAGCCTATTGATAATGTTTAAAGATATTTATTACGTTTTGCATAAAAAAAAAATCCTGATTATTTTTAATGCTCCGATCTAATCAGTAATATTCAATAACAAGAGATTTCTCTTTTATGAGTGTTCTCAACTCGTCATCCTTGATTAATAAGCAATCACTTTTCTCTTACTGCAAAAATATACTTCTAATAAAAGTAATCATAAAAAAGGATTTAATTGCACGTTAGCTATTTTCAAGTGACTACGTTGAATTTTTTCATTCCTATACTAGATTCCCGAGGACTTACCACGAAACCATCGAATCATAACACTTAGCCGTATGAAAAGAAAGTTGTTAAGTAAATCCAAGCCATTATAAATTACCCATCATGAATTTATAAATTTTGATGACAGAATCGTGCCCAGTGACATCAAAAACTTTTGTGTATCAGATTTCGACGTATTTCATGAAAATTTTTGATTTATTAATCGCCATTTTGAATTGGTTATTTAAAATTTTTAAATTTCGATACTAGATTTGGATTAAGTGACCTGATAAGCCTCCGATTGTAACATTTTAACGTATGATATGGTAATTTTCAGTTCATCGTCCATCATTTTAAAACGGCCATTTTAAATTTTGAAAATTTTTACACCAGATTTTTATTTAGCGACCTCAAAAAGCCCTGATTATCATATTTAGACGTATTTGATGATAATTTTTCATTTTTGTTTGCCATTTTAAATCAGCTATTCTGAATTTTTAAATTTTGACACTAGATTATTATCCAGCAACCTCAAAAATAACTTCAACTTGATTTTAGAGAATTTTTTAATTTTTTTACATGTACATCATGCCGAAATGTAAGATGTTTTGAGGTTATGTTATTGTTTTCTATGGAAAAGTGACAGTAATATATTAATATATGGACTCTTAAAAGTGTTTTTAAAAAGAAATGTGTCAGAAATTTTAGTGTAGGCAAATTATTGAACAACAATATGCCTTTTTTCCTACCTCGGCCTCGGGGACTTTCGCAACCCTAGTATCCCCTCGGTAAGAAAACCAGTGTTTGCCACTCATGTGCATCCGACCAGAGGGGGTCCCAACTGTCCCTCGGGCGTTGCTTTGCAAGCGCTCTCGGGCCCAGGGATCGCCCTGGAGAGATGCAGATTTGTGACGAGAACTACTCTTTCCTACTGGGTGGCTCAGGTGGTTAGGCGTTAATTTTGTTGCATCTATCCATGTTCGATGCACTGAAGTGCACATGGACGGAACCTATAAGATACGATTTCAAGTTAAAAAAAAAATGGATTTGTCAGGTTATGAATAGTTTTGTGTTGTTAAAAACGATTCGAAAAAATTCATTCCTAACAGGAGATAAGAAAAGTTCAGCTCGAAAAATCAGCTGACAATTTAGCATCTGATACCAGCTGTTTTTTGGCAGCGTTTAAAGCAAAAAAATTTTATAGCTAACGTTGCTTAAAGTACGTGTTATATTTAGACGGTAAATTTTGATAGTTATCTCCCCTTATTCCCGCAGACATTCAGCAGAAGCACACCATCTATTTTAGAAAACAAGATTCAGTGATGATTACACAGTGGCCTTGTAATGAGTTTAATTCATTCGCGGGCTATAATTAAAAAAATTATCTTTTCAGGGTTTCCCGGCTATTTTCCATTTTGTGCAACATAAGCACAAATATGTTGTACGATGCAATTTGGGATAAATCTAGTAATATAGAGCCAGAGCTGAGAAACAATAATAGCATAATGATGGACTTTGAGCTAGCTTTAATAAATTCAGCCTGTTATTATTAACTAACTATGACTCGAAAAAGTTATCAGACTCACTCGTATTAAGAAGGCTCAATATTCAAATATAGTACTATTAGCTGTCGAAATTCAACAATGATTGGACATTGTCCTTCGGGAAAGAGGTACTTAATGAGTTACAACAAAATTGTTTCATCAAATTTGCATTACTACGTGCGTGCATGTGTCAAAATTTCAAGAAGTACTCCCTAAAGACTATAATAAAATTGGTTTTTCGTTCCAATTCGCTTTTGCAAAGCTCGTTCTACTGCTTGACCGATTTAATATAGTGGTTAATTTTCAAAAATATTCATTATATAAAAAGTTACATGCTGTTAATCCTATTCATACGTGTCCGTATATGCAATTGCATGTAACTTTTTATGGAATAAATATTTTCTAAAGGTTCCTGCAGTTACCCTAATTCATATCAAAGAATACAACAAGAAAAATCGGATATACAACTTATAAAGTTAAATCCATTATTGAGTACTTCTTAAGAATTTTATGTATGCCCGCATGACGTAATGCAAATTAGATTAAACCTTATTTTTCTATTTCATGAAGTACTTTTTCAAGCTTTAATGTGTGATAATGATGAAATTTTACATTTACAGTGCTATTTTTTAGTATTAAGCTTCCTTTAAGCGTCGCGTCGTCAATAAAATTCCAAAGATAACAATGCTCGAAAACCTTATCGCAATTAATAGAAGAATCTGTGTAAGGAAATGGAACTTGAAGAATCAGGTAACGGGATTGTATCAACTATAACCGTAAAAATAATAACTTTAACATTCGTATTTGAAAAAAGTTTTTTTATCGGTTAATAGTAAGCTTTATCGTCGTATAATTCTGCTAGTTAATAAATATTTTTCTCTCTTAACCTTTAACTGACTTACAATTAAAGTTGCGAATAAATTGCTCTAAAGCATATTTATACGATACAAATGCATCGTTATTTAAAAGAAATTGCAATAAAATGTGACAAAAAAAAGTATCCTGAATGATAAATGTAGGTATACTAGAAAAATACTAGAACATAACAGTACTAGACCATAAAAGTTCTAGACCATCCCCAACCTGAGATGTTCCCACATAGCATCGTACGTTTCTAAAACGTTTCTGAAACGTTTAACGTGAAACTTAGAAACGTTTCAACTTAGGTCTCAGAAACGTTTCTAAAACGTTTCAGAAACCTTAAAATGTCCGCTCTAGAGCTGATACGAAACGTCTCTAAAACGTTTTGGAAACGTTTCAGAAACGTACCTAAATTTAGTGTAAATATTGACGAAAATAATTGTTCTCAATTATTTTATCAATATCTAATTACATAAAAAATAAAACAATTACTGTAAAATTAAAAAAAAAAGACACAAAACAAATACCGGATTAGGAGCGCAAGCTGGGACTGCCAGAACGAAAGGCAAGCATCTTATCCACTTGGCCAGAGAGGATAAGATACCTGATGTATAATTTACGTCCATATAAGGTACAAGTACCA
>JAPYYV010011707.1:0-11395 GCA_030522625.1 Copidosoma aretas | reverse complement strand
TTATAGTTTGCCAACAATAAGTAGCAAACGAACAATAAATATAACTATGTATAAATAAACAACCAATTCTTACAAAATATAAATTTATTATACAGTTTACCATAATTCTACAGGATGTAAAGGATGTTGAAAAAATACATTTATTCCTGTAATATAATTGACATGGATTTAAAAAAAATATAATAGTAGTTATCAAGTTGTACGCGAGGAAAACTATACGTATGATGAAAAATTTATTTACTTCAGTTGGAGTTGATGAAAAAATACATGCATTCAGTTAAAAATATTGCGAACAGAAATCATCACCGATACTTGAGTCAAAATCATTCTCGAACTCCTCTTCTTCTTGTTCTTCGATAAGTCAAAACCTGCAAGAGTTCTACGTTATCGGTACTAGATTACAGTTGTGTATAGTATCTCGGTGATTGTCGGTACATACTTAGTGAAATGCATTTTACATTAAAACGCAGTGGATTTGACCCCAACAATATAAGTTTTCTGTTTCTTTTGTTAAAATACACCTGCCTACACACTTTTCCCCCGTCCTAGTTATGGTCTGGAAAATTTGCGGTCGCCTTTTAGTCTATCCCCTTTAATTAAGGTAATGTTGGTTTAATTTCTTTACGTTTGTAAAAAAGTCAAAAACTAAACGATCTCCCCTCCAATACTACTAAAAACAAACTTCTTCCCCTGAGGATGACCAAAATTGAACGAAACAAGCGTAATTTTAGTTTTTATATAATTCAAATAGAAATTTCCTTAAATTCCCTCCTCTAAACCCTTCTTCCCGCGGGGGCAACCCAAACCCCCCCCCCCCCCCCCTCCCCCCCCCCCCCCCCTCATTTTCACTCCAATCAGAATTTTGTCTGAAAATAAGGTAATATGCTATTTTTACACGTATATTTATTGATACTACGACCTACTACGATTTCTACGACCCCCTCCCCCCTTACAACAAGACCCTCCCCTTACCCCCCCCCCATGCCCCCCACGACCCCCGTTACCCCCCCCCCCCCCTACAATATAACTTAAAAAAGTGTTGTCTTTTCCGTGTTTTTGTGTTTTTATATAGTTGAGCCTTCCCAGAGCCTCTCCACATTATGAACAAGGCCCCCCTCACGTCCCCCATTTTAGCTACGGTTTACCTTATTAACCTAACACTATGAATTATTCACCCGTGGCTTACACCCATAGATCACCCGAAGATGGCCGGAGTTACACGAAAGAAGTCAATAATCTGAACACCCCAATAACCTTCTAACATCACGGACACTGCCAAAACGATGGATTGCAGCCGAATCTGATCCTCCGGTTGCTTTTTATCATAGCTCACCCGAAGATGGTCGAAATCACCCGAATAAAGTCAATAATTCAATTATCCCAATAACCCTATACGAACACTGCCGAGAACAACCGATTGCAGCTGAAGTCACTTCTCCCGTTTCTTATTACCAGAGATCACCTGATGATGATCGATGTCACTGAAAATAAATAATAACCCAATAACCACAACAACCCTCTCACATCCTCGAACACTGCCGTGATCGAAGGGTTGCTGCCGAAAACGCTTTTCCCGTTGATTATTTTTATAGATCAACCAAAAAAATTAATAACTCATTAACTCTTATATTACTCTAAAATTATCGAACATTATCAAAAAGTACCAATTGCACCGAAAGTCGCTTCTTTACATAGCCCAAAGGAATTAAAAAATTTGTGGATATAATTAGTGACAGGCTTTAGTTTAGTTTATTTTATTTATATATGGGGTTCAGGAATATCGCACTAAAGTTTATCCCAATTTGGAGGTCAAGAACAATGTCAAATTGACGATGCAATGAGCAAAAATCGTATAAATTGGACATAACAGCCCCTTGCGATTTTCTGTTTGGCCCGTATGGCTTATTTGGTAAATAGACAGATTTACAACATGGATTACATTTAGAACATTTTATTTCGGATTATAACAATGTATCTAAGATATAGAATTGTAGAATTGTAATATCTTTAGTTTTATAATATTCTGGTCTATATTTACAGTGTTGTTTTACTTTGCTTCCAACAATCGTCACACCGATCTCCAATTGAATTAAAATTTAAGGAATAGCGTTCTATTATAAATACTTGTGTATGATAAAAAACGTGAAAGTTGGACTTATATACAAAACTATAAATTAATTTTCAATGACGTCAAAAAAAATTACGGAATCGCGTTCTTCTATCTGACCCCGATCAACTGTATAAAACAGTGTTATACTCCTTACCTATGAATTGCCAACAAGTCAATTCATTAATATTGTAAATATCATCTCTGGTGATGGCGCCTGACGAGAAAGAGCCTCCCGAAAAATATTACACGTGCCACCCAAAACTCAAGTGTGCAGCAGTTACTTGCATTATATGTGAAAATGATTATCACAAGAGGGATTTTAATAAATTCAGTAGTGGTAGATATGTTGGTGGAGTGCTAGTAATTTGCCCACAACATAAAGATCTGGATCTAACCTCAAACGTAGATAAGGGTGATCTTACTATCACAGCCAGGTTGATCATTGCCCAATTAAAAATGAAACAAATCAAAGATTTATGGGATAAATGACTATCTGAAGTAGAAAATAAGTCACAAGAACTACAAGATACCACTTTAGTCGATTCTGACATAGAATATGAATTACTCAAAACAGAGAAGGTACTACTTAAACAACTCAATAAAGAGATTACTAAAAAAAATGCTATTTTAAAAGATCTAATTGAAATATATGAACAAAATCAAATTATAATGAGTGAAAAATAAAAACAAAGTGTAAAAAACAATACTAAAAAGTCATATACTGATGTGATAAGTAAAACAATATCTTATAAAACAAGAATATCTAAAATAATAATAAAAACCAATGATAATGGAATAAATAATGTTAATATAAAAAATGATGTAGCGCAAATACTATCTGATACTAAAAATATACAAATTAAAACTGTGTACATTAAAAACAATAAATTAATAATCAACTGCATGAAAAATGACAGTGTAAATAAAACAATACGAATATTAAAAAGTCACTTAAAGGAGAATATGAAGTTAAAACTGAGCAACGACATGAACCAAAAATCAAAATATTTAGGATTGACAATACAACTGAAATGGATGTGTGACGAGGTAAATTACCAGCCCCAAGACATGGGACCGTCCCGAGTACCTCGCACTAAAAATACGAACCATACGTACTAACACACGAAATACGACGACAACGAACAACGACGAGAAATAACGAAACGCAGCAAACAGCACAACGACGAAATACACACGACTACGAAACTCTAACGATGACGACCCACACGAACAACAACACCAACGACGTTGTGTGTCATAAAATGGCTGAATGCAAAAGTAAATCTCTTAAGTGTATAAACTGTATTTACAGTAATACAAATCATGAGACTGCTTACGACATTAAGCATCTAACAAACGATTCTACAAAGTGTGTAATACTGCAAAACAAAATAAAAAAAATCATTATTACAACTAATCATCCAATCGCACCTGCAATACCAGCATGGACTGGTAAGGAAGCACAACGACTCAACAGGGTAAATAATCAACAGATTGCATCGATATCAATGAATAAACTGCTTTTTCAAAATAATGGAGCAAAATGTAAATATGCTTGATGTTCTACTAAAAAATATCGTCGAACCGGAGTTGTGTTACTATGATCTTGAGCCTCTTAATGGGTATATAAATAACAAAGAAAAATTGTATACCCTAACATACGAAGTTTAAATGCCAATTATGAAAAATTAGAAGTCCTAATTGAGAGACTTAGGATCAAACCAGTTATGATTGTGTGTGTCGAATCATAGATTCTTGAACATTACCAACAATATGTAACGCAAGATTACAAGGAATATAATTATTTTCGTAAAATAATTAAGGCTGATGGAGTTGTATGTATTAAAAATAAGGTTAATAAAAATACTATGATAATTAAAATAGACGAACTAAAAATGTTACTCGAATCATGCTGAATGATAACAACAATTTAGATGTAATTTTAATATTTAGAAGCCACGTCTTTGCTTGCGCTAAATTCAATTTGTGTATAAAGAAATTAATACAAAAAATGAAAAATACTAAAAAAAATTTATTATTCGAGATATCAACGTAAATGTAGCAGAGTACAGTATGATTAGCGATGGTTTTTAAATAGTCTAACGGAAAACAGATATTATCCAGGTTTTATTAATATAACTAGGTCAAAAGATGTCAGCAGAAGCGGTACGTGTATTGATAATATTTTCATTAAAAATACCAACTTCGTAGCAAACACCTTCAAATTAGCACAACCAACGCCTGATTGTTATCCTCTGTTTATTAAAATAAACAAATGTCAATAAAAAATAAAGATGGACTAAAATTTTATTTTAATTACAATAAACTTAAAATAATAGGAAATACCTTGAACTAGAGGTACATAAAATTAATACAGGAACCAAATAAAGCTGTAAATAAACTTACTGACATGATACAGAATAGTATAGAAAAAATTAAAAAAACCATAAATACAAATAGAAAAAAGTAATGTCCCTAGGAGAAGCTGGATGACTTATTCAATTTGGTTTTATCAAAGGAAAAGGGACTAAAAATGCTCTAAATTGTAAAGATAAAATAAAATGTGATAACTTGGATAAAAGTAGTCCAATTGCGATAACTTTTATTGATTTGGCAAAAGCTTTTGATACTGTAAGTCATACTACATTGTTAGAAAAGCTGTATAACTATGGTATTAGAAGTACTACTTTTGATTTATTCAAAAGCTATCTTGACAATGGATTTTAGCCTGTGAGAATGGGACAGGATCGAAGTGATATGAAAAAAATAAACGTTGGGGTACCACAAGGAACAATTTGAGGTCCTTTATTGTTTATAATATATGTTAATGATCTTTTGACGGTTATGCCAAATGGTTGTATTTTGTCTTATGCTGACGATACTGCAATTTTATCTGTTGGTAATTCTTGTAATAAGGTAGAAAGAAATATGAATAATTATCTTACTCAGACTGCTGATTGGCTGGCTCTGAATGACCTGTCACTTAATATAGAGAAGACAGTAATTTCGACTTTTTGAAACATCTTTGATAGCGCACCTAGGACATCAAATATTGCTATTAAGGATAGAAAAAGAAAAAGGGGAGAACATTGCAAGTATTTATGGCTAATCTTCGAGTATAACTTAAAATGCACCAAATACATTGAAAATATTATTAAAAGAACCAAGTATTTAGTATTTGTCTTTCATAAAATCACTAAGTACATGTATTGCGATACACTAAAAATAATATATTATGCTTTTTTTCACAGCGTAATAAGCTATGGTATATGTGCATGGGATAGTGCATATACTACTCACATTAATATTCTACAGAAAATACAAAATAGACTTTAAAAAGTTGTAAGTAAAAATGTTTGTATAATAGACAAACCTTTATCAGTGAAACAACTATTTGACTTTGAATCTATTCGATTTTATTACAGTGAATTACAAAAACAATTTAGGATGTCTGATAGTATAACTAGAAAAAACTAATACAATTACAAAAAATAAAAAAAACTGTTAGTTATAAATAAAGTTGTATATGCGTTGTAAAATTATTTGATAAATTACCAAATGATCTAAAAATATTAGATATTACAAAGACCCAAAATTTAGATGAAATGAAAAAA
The DNA here is from genome assembly GCA_030522625.1 of Copidosoma aretas. Classification (NCBI taxonomy): domain Eukaryota; kingdom Metazoa; phylum Arthropoda; class Insecta; order Hymenoptera; family Encyrtidae; genus Copidosoma; species Copidosoma aretas. The sequence continues at coordinate 5,671 of JAPYYV010011707.1, read as the reverse complement.
TGTGTATGCACAAATATGCTTTTATAAAATATTATAATTTCGTCTTAAATTGTAATGTGATCAGTAAATATATTACATGCAGTTTCTATAAATCATACATATAGTAAATAACTATTTTATTAATTGCATGATCGCCTAGCTGCCACGTTCGTTTATAGTTATTAGGTTATAAGATTTTGTACATTGTAATTAGATTAAGGGTTAAACAGCCTGCAAACAGGTATTTGTATATACCTCTGTAAAATTGCAAGGAAATATGTATGTTTTTATTGCACTGTATGTTTTTTGTATACTCTGGCTATGAATAAATAAATGAATAAATATCACTCCTACACAGCGTATAAGGCATGTTTAATAAATGTTTTACTTTATATCTAATTTCTATCGCCCACTATGCCATGCACGCCCCACAGTCATTCAGAGGTTCTTTACGCTCGCAAAAAAAAAGAAAATGTTGTGGTTTTTCTTGTGATCAAAAATGGTTTAGCCCCCACCCCCCTCATGGCACTGCAGAAAAGTATAAAAGTATTAATAAAGCTATAATGAAGAATATCTACATTAGAGTTTCCTCCCTTTTATGATCCTCTGTCCTCTTAAACACCATTTGATATCTTCTATCTACTAAAAATATTATTTCACTGTCTTTCATCGCCTTCTGACGGGTAAGGGTGCAAGAGAATTGTTATTAAATCGTTTAACTTATTGATTAGTCTTAAAGATTGAGGGATTATAAATATGTTCATAAACTTTAAGAAGTTCCAATTTCCGTTAACAAATAAATAGCGTTACCTATCGAAAAAAAAGATCAGATATTTCTAGAAAAATAAAAATAGTTTAACAGTATTAAATAGTTTAAAAAATGTTTTAAAAATTCCTACTTTTCATACTTTAGAATTCGTTAAAGAAAGGCTGGAAGACAAATTTTTGAGTACATATCGATACATTTAGTATTATTAAGTGTAAAATAATATAGAAATAAGAAAATGTGGAAAAATTTTGTTGAAAAATTAATTGAAGATGAATGCAGTAAGTTTTAAGTTAGTGAAAGTCATTCAGCATTAACCAGAATGCACCACGTGAAGGTAGACTTGCCATGCATTCCATGTGTATGTGTTTTTTAGTGTGTATACGCAAACGCAATGAGTTTAACAAAAAAATTTTGTTAAAAGTGTGATTTTATTATTGTTTCAAAAAAATTAATAATATTTGCATTCTATTACTTGAAATCACAAAAAACAATACTTAAAAAACATTTTATATTTCTTCAGAATTTTCTAATTCATTTTGGATAAAAATATTCTTAGGATTTTTGCACCTAGACAGTGCCACATAAAATGGATCATGAGAAAATAATGGCATTTTGAAGTACACTAGGGGGCTCCGCCCCCTGCACGCTTCACGCGCCAACCTTCCAAAATTAATTAAACATGATTATTTTCGAGGTATTTGTGGAAAAAAAAATCAATTGATTGGATTGTTTGTAACATGTATTTAAAATCTTTATTCAATATACATATTAAAATCACTTTCTATTCATTTTTAAAAATCTCATTTCCAAATTTACCCACTTTTGGACAGTGGCAGCCAATCACGAAACGAATAGAAAGGCTTCAGTCACGTGAAAAACAATCTTTTATCATAAGAAACCTAATTCATTAAAACTTTGACCTTGCGACTTATTTATAGTCATACAAAATGCTAACTGTAAGGGATATTGTTTTCTGTATAAAATGAAAGGTAATGAAGAAAAAATGCCAGTGGATAAAGTTATTCTTGGAATAAATAGTATGTTTCTAATTTTTTCACCAGTTATAATTTCAGCCTTAATGTAATACTTCAATAATTTTGTTATCTTAAGTGTTGTCCTGTTACGTACTCCCTCTAAAATACATGAATTTCAAATCAGCATGACCATGGCATTTATTTTTAAATTTAGTTCATGAGGCGCAGTACCTTCTCGATTAGAATTAAGATATTCTATTGAAAAATTAATGTGTATATTATCAGCAGTTCTATCAACTTCCTTGTAAGTTGTATGATCCACAATAAAATACGTTATAGTTTCACCGGTCATTGTGTTTAAAATTTCGTTATTTAATAAATACGTTAATTGATTATGTGATGTCAAAATAAAGATACTTATTAAAGCATCAAATACATCATTTAACATTTCCGAACAGACACCATTTATTATCCGTTCTTTTGGAATTTCAAAAAAAAATTTATATTGGCAAATACGCCATCTACAGCAAGTTAAATAAATCAAAATTTGCAAAGCAATTATAAGGAATTAAAAACTAACATACGCTTTATGTTCAGACGGTTCTCTTCATTCTACCTGAAATTCATGTAAAAAAATCAAAGATTCTATTTTAATTATATAAAACTAGTTTAAGTTATAATGTATAAGCATACTTCATTGCTAAATAAATAATGAAATGTTACAAAACTAATAATATTCATAGTCAACTTGAGTGGAGCGTGGCGCTAGGCCTCGGCGCACGCTCAGACGGCCGAGCGTCTACTCATTGGTTCCTTTTCTCGAATTTTCCAATGAGAGTACACTGTGCAAAAAGGCGGTTTTAATGCAAAAAAACCTAAGCTTTCCATCTAGCCTACCACGAAAAATGTTAAAAATGCCTTTATCGAAATATAGCAAGTTCTGTGTGTTTTTTCCAGTAATAATGAATTTTTTTCGAAAAACTAACCGCACAATTGGAAAGTTGACTAGAAAATTCATCGAAAATGCTATTTGCAAAATTTTTTTAGGATAGGAATAAGGCCGAAAAAATGAGCTGATAATAGTGACTTTTAGCGCTCGCCCGGCGGGCCTGGGACGTTACGCGTGAATACAATAATAAAAAATATACAATAAAAAAAATGATATAAAAACGAAAAAAATTATATGAATGAAAATTTTCATCATGCTTTTATTATGAGCAAAACATACACTGTAGCTCAAAACACTAGCCTTTTAGCATTTTGTATATAGTAAATCATTAAAAGACATGCTTTAATAGGACTGATTGAATATATGTATATATATATATTTCTTGTGTTTATTTGCGAGACAAAGAATATACTTTTATTGTATTGTTTACAAAATTTTATAGGTGATAAAGTAGTATCATCAGTTTTAAATAAATATTATGCTAATTCAATTCCATATTTGTGTTAAATGTTTGAAAATAACTTTCACGGTTGCGGAGTTGGCGCGTGGAGTGTGCAGGGGGATGGAGCCCCACGAGTATATACATGTATGTAAATATATATTATACATATGTATGTATATATATATATATATATTTATACATACATATACATAATTATTAAAGTAAAATATACTTATACAAATTTATCTTCAATTTTTAATTTTGACTTTAAAAATTCTGTAGATATAAAATTTTATGTGAAATTTTTGAACAGATCGTACATTACCGTTCTTAATTCAAAATACAATGAAAATAGTATATTCTAATAGTTTATTATAAAATTTACGATTTTACTATATCATACTAACATTTTGCAATAGAAATGATGTGACGCTTAATGGCATATTTAATATCTCTTAGGTTTATTACAATTGGACAATGGTTTTAATTGACTTGCATTGCTTGAATTTTTCTGCAAATTGAAAAAAAATAAAGTTTCTGTACAACCAATGTGAGTGGTCACTTGTAAGTGACCCAAGTCTATGCGAGGTCGAGGTACATGAGAGAGAGAGGCATAGCGCGTAAGCGCGGACACAGAAAAAGGAACGGAGGGCGCTTACCACTATGCTAACATGGGCACCAAGCTCATGTGTGATATGGCCCCTCCCCTCCTTCTCCTTCAAGCGCTCGGCTCGGGTGCGCTTGAGACACCCAGCGCTCTTCACTTCCGAGCGGAACTCCGAAGCAAGCGACCGACTACCAAGTTCGAGCACACAGGCTTTACCGTGTGAAGTCACAGCCATTGTTCATTTCAACTCGTCGTAAATTTCACAGTAAGACGACATATTCCACGAGCTTCAAGCTACAATCGGAACGCTACTGGTATCAGTTATACCATAGGTTTCTCACATCTCTCTCTGTCTCACATCTTTTCTTCAATTCAAAGCCAATCAAATTTAGTTTCGTTAAAAAGATTGTTATCGTGACGTATCTTTTCTCGCTTCCAATAAGGATTCATTATATCTTGTAAATATTTTAGTTGGTTATTAATCCGCTTGAGAAAACTCTTGAAGATATCAGTGTTAAATACGCTACGCTAATACGGCGAAAGTTGTCAAGGAAGGCATAGCGTCTGCCCTTAAGAGCCTGCAGAAAGCAGAAGACAGACGAATACTCAGCTCGGAGAAGGAGGAATCCTTTTACCGAGCTATGGAGGACGTCTTCGAGAGTGCTCGAGGCCGAGTAAAAACAAGGGAAAAAGTCCGAGAGCAGGTTCAGAAAAGAACTGAAAACAGCACTGAAAGAAATAGACAGAGCCAAGCATATGAGTCCATCGGAGAGCCCAAAAGGACATGCTAATACGCAGCAACAGAAGAAGAAGAGCAAGATATCCGGAAAGGAGCCAAATAAGATGAATTTTATTAGCCAGATCGATCATAAACAGAAGATAGATTCGACCAAGGTGCTGGTTAAGGTTGCTGCAGGACAGACCTTTGCCAACGTACTTCAGTCGTTGAAAACAAGCTTCAGCCCAGAATCAATCGGGGCCACTGTGCAAAGCGTCGAGACGACCAAAAAAGGAGACGTCTTGATAAGGGAAAAAGGTATCAAGGACGTCACTGCTTTCTCCCAACACGTTGGGGAAGCAGTGGCTGACAGGGGCTCAGTCCTTTGCAATGAGCGCAAAGTGACCGTTGAAGTCCGTGACCTTAATGCGTTAGTCGAATTACAGGAGATCAAGAAGCGCTGGAAAAGGTACTGGACACCAGTATCCAGGACATTGACCTACGCCTTCCTAAGGCCAACAGGAGGGGGCAAAGGATGACATTTGTGGCTCTCCGAGAATTCCAGGCCAAGAAGCTGGAAAATATAGCCAGTTTAGAGGTAGGCTTTGTCTCCTGTCGAGTTAGGAGGACAATTGAAGTCATCAGATTCTACAGGTGCCTTGGGATGGGGCACTTGTCATCATCATGCAAGGAAGAAGACAGATCTAAGCTCTGTTTTAAGTGCGGGAGCTGCAACCATCGCAAAAAAGACTGCGATGGTGAGGCAAAGTGCTTTATATGCAAGGAGGGAGATATAAAGCACGAAGCTGGAAAAGGAAGCTGTCCAGTCTTTAAGCAAGCACTGAAAGAAGCTAGAGCCAGGATCCCTCAAAGGCCTAGCTCAACAATGTCGAGGCTGACCAATAAGTGTGAATGCAGGCTGCGCTGGGCTTTTATGCCTATCAGCAAGTAGGAGCACCGAGCCCAAAAATGAAGCTCGGAAAATAACCTTCGGCCCAGAAGAAATCTAAGTGTAGATGTCCGGTCACAGGGACCTCAAATCGTTTTCAGGATGCCTACAAAATGCTGGACTGGTGGATGGATAGTAATGTGTAATTACCTAGCACCCTTAAGCCCTTTACAGGGTGGTGATTACATGCCAGCGATTGGTGAGCAAGATTTCTCGACTATGCTGTGAGGTACGATGTCCTCCCTGGTGGCTCCAACTCGAAGTAATGCTAATGCGGTTCCGGG
>JAPYYV010011706.1:0-10635 GCA_030522625.1 Copidosoma aretas | reverse complement strand
AAATTTTTCAGATCTTACCATGTATATATAGCTGTGAGGACATTAATTTTCTACATATTATGTATATTATTTACTATTTAATGAATTAATGTCTTGTACACAAAAGTTTTTCCTGATCGTCCTGGACCATCGATGAAAAAAGTTTTATTCATACCATTACATACCGATTTATAAATAAGTTTTTGTGTTTTATTTATTGTCCCATATGTATCATCAAACATTTTTTTACTTGACTCAATTTTCTCAACATTGTTATATACATCTAGAATAATATTCTCTGAAACAAGTAGATTCAAATTTTCACAACACTTACTTTAAGATTTTAACATTTTATTTAAATGTTATAGAGCTTGATTTTCTTTATTTATATCAAATTTTTTTTGTAAACTTTCTTTTAAACATTTTCCAGATTTCATCACCTTCAATATTTTATGCAAGTAAAAACCATGCGAAAAATTTCCTCAATTGATTTGGTAACATAACAACGCTAGCTTCTTCAAAAATAGTCCAAATTTGTAAATCGTATTTAATTTAAACCATGCTAATTGCAGTTTCTTTAAAAGTTGTATATGTTTTACCATTATACGTTTTTAAATCTTGAAAAGATGTACGAACATCTTTTTTATTTAAAATCAACTTTATGTAAAATCTTTCTTGGTCTTTCGGAGAAATATCCCAGTAACCTCTTGCAGTATATTTCCTGAAATGTTGGCTTTTTTTCAATTTTTAAATCGTTTTAATAAACTTATAATAATCTGGAATATTTACGTATTTTGAATTTTGAAAATTCATCTGTTTTATTTCATTCAAACCATTCTGTAAGTTTTGTTCTGTAATCATTCAAAGATTCAGGAATTTTGTTTTTATTGAAAACTATATTTTGTTTATTTTCAAGAAGTACTGATAAATTTACTACACAATAAATTTAAAAAATTCTCCATCATTTCCTTTATGAATATAGTTGTGTATATATTTAATGCTTTGTATTGATGGACAGTATTCAACGTTTATGTGACATTTGTATTTCATTAATAAAAACTTATTGTATGGTTCAACCATTGAATTGTCAACAAGAATTTTTTTATTACAATTCTCAATTCTGTATATATTTTTGTCTGACACATTATTTTTTCTTCTATATTCTGCATAGCCATTTTTTAATAGATGTACATTCACGAAAATCTGTTGGAAATTTTTTTTTAAAACTTTTGTGATTTTTTTTAAAACATAAACTATATAAATTATGAGGACCATGTAACATATGTTTAATTACTAATTTTTTTAATGTTTCATCATTTGAATGAATTTCGACAGAAATATAATTATCAACAACATCTGGAGTTATTATTTTATCATCAGGATGCAATGTTACTAATATATAGGCATGTGGCAATCCTCTTTCTTTTAATTCAATAGTATAAACGTAAGATATAATTTCGTTAAATAAGTGATTTTTATAATATCATACAAAAATAATTGTAATTTCGTATAAAACAATCGAACTGGTATATTTGGTATATTATTTGGTAAAGTGTTCTTGGGAAAATTTTTTAATAAATCTTTTATTTGGATTATACGTGACAGTTATAAACAAATCCGGTCTACCGAATTTTCTCATAATAGCCATTTCATCTTGATAATGCTGTTGCGTATATCGAGGTCCACCTATATACAATAAAGGTAAGATGAAAAGGTTTCCGATCCTTTCTTTTTGTTAAAAATTTTGTGTAACGTTAGATGCACTATTAACATGATCCAATAATCCTCGACAACATTCAATACGTAAATTTTTTTAATTATTTTTTTAATAGCTTATACGATTATCTTCTACAATAATAATAGCATTTGAAAAGTATTGTTCTGTCAATTTTCCTGCTCTTAATAAAGTATTAAATTGAAAATTGTTTGGTCCATACGATAATCTGTAAATGTAATATTGCAAACTTAAAATAATTTGAATTCTTTATTTTGGATTTTTAAAATAATTTTGACTCCAACTTAAATCACCAGATGGAAATAAAAAAGTAGAATCGATAGGATCTACATATTTAGATAATTTATTTAAATAAGTTTGAGTTTGCATATTATCTGGAAGGGTCTGAGGATAAACACATAAATCAAATCTATCAAAAATTTTAGTTTGAGAAACTATAATTGCACCAAACTCAGCTGTTACTGGTTTGTTGTACCTATTGTTTTGTTCACTATTTTTACGCAAGAAAAACATTTTGTACTTAGGTAAATTTTGTGACCTTGTAATCTGTTGTATAGATATTGATAACTTCTCGATATTGGATTTTTATTCAAAATTTTTGTCAGAATTTTGAAGTGTTCTTCAAGTAAATTTGGATTTACCTAAGGTCTTTCTTCAATTGCATAGACATCATAACATATGCATAGTTGGTTATTACAAGGCTTAGTATTCCCTAAATTTTTTAATGAATATCTTTTTGTAAGTACACAATATCACTATTTTTATTTTTTTGAATGGTGGATTTTTGAAAAAATCTTCATTTCCTGTAAAGCTTTTTTTATAACTTGATAAACTTTGCAACACAACCCTGTGTTGAATACCCAAAAAAGGTAACGAAAATACATGGAGCACCCCCACAGTATAATTACCGACAGCATAAACTTACCAAGAATATTACAGAAAGTAAAAATCAGTATACCTTTAGTGCAATGTGCACCAGCTCCTTTATATGTATAGCTCCACGACAGAGATATACGTAAGTACACCTATGCATAGTATAATAGCTTCGCATAACTATGTCCAGGTAACTTTAAGACTAACTTCAAATAGATTAAAATCATGAATCGAAAATAAGCAGGTGAGTTGCACAGGTTTAATAACCTCATTTTAGTCAAAACATCTAAATTATAGGAACAAAGTAAAAATTTTTCTTTCTTTTCTTTTAACTCAGAATATTTTCTCTCTATTGGTGTATATGTGTAGCAAACTGAATTTTTAAGTTTTACACCCTGAATTCAATCAGTACATAGAAGTTTGGCGACGGGTTGCCTTGGCGTCAGACAGGAATCTTCTTATTTTTTAAGGAATACCTTCATAGTCGTAGAGAATATCGCAGCTGAAATCATTTTATTAAAAATATCTCGTTTTAAGGTTATTGTCTAGTAGTTGTCATATGGGGGGTTTGGCGTGCGAAGCGCGCAGAAGGTCAAAGCCCGACGTGTATATATATATTTATAAATATCATATATTATATATTATATATATTGCGCTACAAGCATACGGTAGTATACAGCGCTATAAGCACAATAGATATAGAGCGTTAAAAGGGTGGAATAGGTAGTTTAAATCGCATGTGGTTATCTTGAACGACCCGCGCTACGCGGGCTGAGGTGAAAGTGTGTGGCTTTTACAATAGGGCACTGTTATTTCGCAGTAGAGCTTCCAGATTAGGGGAGAAAGCAGACATGGATCTCGAGGCTGCCAGCAGTAAAGGCTGAAGTTAGGCCCTGATCCAATATGCCTCGTCTAATAGCACGGTTGATAATGTAGGGGCTAGCCGGTAGGTACTACTAAGGTTGCCAAATGTAGATCACACTCGGGCTGAAGTATTAGCCAGCCATGCAAGCAAATTAAGCACTATTAGGGAAATGTAAGCTATAGTATGAGTAAACCTGGCTAGTCCGGCACTAGTTGAGGGAAACCTGAGCTCATGCGAGCAAACCTGGGTAGAGAAAACCTGTCTAATCTTGCACAAGTAGGAAAGCCTGAGCTATATTACGAGGAAACCTGACTAATCCAGCACTAGTAGGGGATGCCTGAGCTACTGCAAGGAATCCTGGGTAGGGAGAATCCAGCACTAGTAGGGCTGCCAGAAAAGTGACCTAGAACCGGCTTATACACACTACTAATATTAAGTAAGAAACATTACCGTAATGTTTTTTGTTTAGTACAGGCAATCCGTTTTGAGGGTGAACTTGAGTTATTCTAAAATGCTATCCTTTGTGGCCATCCCCAAAAAAAAATTGGATACTGTCAAACATCATAAAATCTGTTTGTGTCAGCAACCCGAGGCAACGTATTATTTCGCATACGAAGCTAAATATTCCTGAAAGTAGTATGTTCGTTTCCTGCCACGATGGATGCTACGTCGTTTGTAGTGGGCACTATGAGGATACATCACGAACTTGCAACTTTTTTCAGACGTATCTTCTATGACGGTTTTAAATTCTTCAATCAAAGTTTTAATTTTCTTCCGTATATATTCTATTTGTTATAAAGTGTTTTTATTATTAACTCCCGGGAGAATGTTTACTCGCCTTTCAGTCTCTGCATCTTCATTCCCCATTAAATATGCGTCTTTATTTTCTATTTAATGTATCTGTAAGATTGTGGCTTAACATTAGGTTCTAAAAGAACTGATCCAATCCTGTGGTATACTTGTCCGCGAATGGTAAAAGCTTGTGAAAATCCGGGAGTGGAAACGATACTATCCGCAACAAATAATGTCATATGGAAGCAACTATTTTATTTTCTAATGTTTCTTAGAAACTGACTTGACTTGTCACTTTCACTTAAGTAAAGCTATTTTAAGGATTGCACTTGCTCTTGTAATTTAGCAATCGCTACTTCACCGTCAGAATAACATATACCTGATTTTTCCTCCTCCCACTTTAACGCTCTACAAAATCTACAATCCTAGTCCATCCTTTTTATTTTTATCAACCTGTGGTTGTGGTAATCAAGAGCTGTTTTTATTGCAGCATTCTCAAATACGATTTATGTATTTCTGTTAAATATTTATCACCTCTATGCCATCCTTTCAGAAATATTATGTCTGCGAACTTTTGCTTTTTCTGTAATTTCTACAGCTTGCTGAGTTGTCATGTGTGCAGCATTTTGTTGAAAGCTTTGTTGTGTTTGTTTGGGAGTTTCATGCATTCCTAATCTGGCCTGATACTCAGCTTAATACTCGCGCTGTGCCTAAGATTAAAATACGAAAAAAAATAGAAAAAAAAATATTTGATAAAATTTTATTACAAAAACTGAGCAGCTCTAGGTCCAAACCAGAGTTTCGACTTGTATTTTGGCAGTTTATTGGGAAGCCAGGTAAGTTGCATACTTATGTGACCGCTGCTCAGATAGCTCTTGCATTTTAGCAGCTCTCAGTTTGGTCTGCACTTCGCACTGAGTCTAATACTTTCTTTTTTTCCAATAATAATAGAGGGCATCGTTAAAATACAAAATGATCAATGATAATGATGACAAAATCGTAAAAAAAACTTTGTGTCACAAAAACGGAGTCCCACTAAAATCGAACCTAATTTTTTTTTTTAGTTCGGTAACTCGCATGGATGCCTCGTATGCAGCGTGATCTTGTCGACGTTTCCTCGATTAATTTGTTATTTCAGTTGCTTTTAGAGCTGCTTGTTCCTCAGCCTGTTCAAGCCTTTTTATCTCAGCTTGTGCTAAATTTTCTTGACTTTTGGACACTTTCATTATACTAGAATTTTTTTTATTTGTGGAAAAATTTAATTTCGGTTTTCCCGGCATTATAAACACGAACGATTCGATACGATAAACAATATACATGGAACTGACAAGATTTCTATGAACCTTTGCTCTGTAAATGTTTCGCAGGTTAGATTCTACAAATTTTTTTGTTTTTTTGGGTTTTAAAAGTTTGTACATATGTACATGCTGTGATAATGTTATTGAGCAGAATATACTTTTTTTTCTTGTAAAATTTTGCATCGATTTCTTTAAGTGTCATTACAGATTTATAAAAAAAAAATGGTTTTTATTTATTTAAAACCCCTAATAAGGCCTTATCAGATCCAAATAAGTCCTATGTTTCACTGTGGGTCATAACCCACTTGTACGCCAAATTTCATTTAAATCCGACCATAACGTTTTGCGTGATTGAGTAACAAACATCCAAACATCAATACATACTAACGTTTGCATTTGTAATATTAGTAAGATAGTAAATTTTACCTTCTTTCATCAACATGCAAATTGAAAAGTGTAATATACATTTAATTCTTACATTTTAAACAATCTAAAAAATAGAATAAATTCCAATACAAACGTATACATCATGACTAATAAAAAAATGAAATCTAGCTGTTTCTTTTTACTTTAGGGTTCTAAATTCGAAATAACCATGTTGCGCATGTCCTAAAGAAATGTGAAAGTTAGTAGAGGGACTTTTGATTTTTTTTTTTTAAATTATTGAACACACTTCTTACTATCTATTTATAATTTGTAAAATTATTTTGTCTGGCAGTTAATCACAAATAAATTGATCACACGCTCTATTCTCTTTCTTTACTTTTAATTATTGTAAAACTTTTTTCTTTTAATTTAGATAATTGTAATAACTTGTATTCCCTTAATCCTCGAGAAAGAGATGAAAATGTTCTAGATTGTATATTATTTTCCTTTAAGATAGTATTATTTTTTAATTGTTCGTCACACGTGATGAAAGATTGAATTCCAACTTAAACTAAGTAAGAAAACTTTACTGATTCTCATTATTTATGTTGGATATAATAGATGATATCTGTCTTCTTGTCTTAGGCAAATCATTTTTCGTGAACGACGTTTTAGATATTCTATTATTTATTTTATTTATTTATTTCCCCACCATAATTTTATTATATCATACAATATTCCATTTCAAGCATATTTTTAAAATGCTTGGTAGGAGTTTCAAAATTATTTTTGCATTCCTGAGCGATATGTTAAGAGGATGGAAGTCTTATGTTCTTGGCCTTGTTCTTGGATTAGGAACTTAATAAATACAATGGTAATTTATTTAAATACAACATCAGAGGCACTAGATGCTTCATCTAGTTTCTCTAATTTTTAGTTTTCTTAAAATACCTTTATATTCAATATATTATTGATCCGAAGATTGGGCCAATTTTAATCGCCTTATTTCTTCTGCGAAAGTTTATTGAGGAGTATATCTGTGGTAACAAGTATCAGAAATTTAAATAAAAATGCCTTAATGGTGACACCCTTTTATTTTATGAATATTTTGGGTAAGCTTTATGTTTTTTTTAAATTCTGTTTCAATCATTTATATTTGTAAAACTCTTTGATGAATTTCAATTACTATGGAAAAAAGTTATCGTATATTATCATCATTATTTCTGCTTGAAAAACTATTTTAAGTTTGATACTTTATTAAGATTAATATAATTTTTTTTTTTTGTCAAATAGCTATTAATAATTACTCTGTTGTAGAGTTCTTAACTTGAGTTTTAGAATAATTGTATTTTGTATAATGTAAAAAAAATTTTATTTTTTATTTCGATCTCACCCTATACGTTATGTCACTATTTTTCTACTAAGAAAAATAATAATTTTTTCTACTTAATACATTATTTTGTACTTCAGAAAGTTTTAGATTGATTTTAAAATTATTGGTAGACATATATTATTTTTTATTGTGTCTCGTTAAACAATTTAACGTGTGTACCTTAGTAAAATTGTTTCAACTGTCTATTGATTTTGAAAAATAGGTATTTTTTATGAAGTCAATCTTATCTAAGGGACCTATTTAATTACTTTCTATAATTTGACTATAGGCATCCCTATTTTGGACTGTAGGAATGTTGTATTGCAAAAAGTTGTGTCATAGAAGTTAAAAATATTGAACTTGATTTTGATTTATAATTTCTTTCTTTGGGATTATGCCGATTATCGTCAATAAAAGAGTGATTACAATAAAGAATAAGTTTTTTCCACTGAATTTAAAAATGTTTTTTCTATCAAAGTATTTAATGGTTAGGAAATCACCTACAGAAGCTTTTTCTATAAAAAAAGTTGGAAAATAAAAAAATATTAATAAAGTATATGCAAAATAATAGTACGTTTGAAACCCAAAATTATTAAGATGTATGTAAGTGGAAGCTTTGTGCCAATAGATTAGCTGGGGTTTTTTTATTGCGGTCATAAAGATTACTTAGATGTCTTTTTTCATATCTTCCAAAATTTTATCCTATACTTTATTTTTTGAGTAGAATTTTCTATCTCATTATCTAAAGGAACAGATTTAGAACTTTACCATCTGGGTAATGTAACATACAATCGCGATTGTAAGAAAATTGTTGCTTTTTTAAGTACAAACATGAATTATTAAAACTTTGACCTTGCGACTCACTAATAGTCACAGAAATAGTTGATTGTAAACAAAATACTTTTCTACATGATACAAAAGGTCAAAACGATAAAGTACTAGTATCCAAATTTATTCTTTAATGAATACTTTTTTTACATTGTTTTAACTGTGCTAATTTTAGCTTGAATTTTATACCTAAATAATTAAGTTATTCTTATTGTAAGTCTTGTACCGTTACACAATCCTTCTGAAATAATAAGCTTTCTAATCCATATAAAAATATTACTGTATCTGTGATATGGTATTTTAACATGCAATTTGATGACATCAAAATTTTTTTATTATTGATGTTGTATCGTATCAAAAGGACAGCGCAGAGCAGCAAAAGACAGCAAAACTTGGAACCATTGTATGAGGGCCTGGAGATTTTTTCGAAAAATCATCTAATAAAGGGATTTGATACTCCCAGAGGAGATTCCTTATGTCTTTAATAACGATTTCTCCATGTTTTACTGAAAGTTAAAGTTAATGCGTTACGTGAAGAACCACCTTAATATCGATTTTTCTTATTTTGTTTTTAAAAGATCGGAAAAGTTTTTTTAACACTTAATTTGCATGTACATGAGAAGGTTTTCAACACAATTTCCAAACATTAGAACAAAATCTTTAGAGTATTTAAAATAAATACTTGGGAAATCTTATGTGCCGTCTGGGTATAGGTTAACTTTATACGAAAAATAATAAATTCATCAAAGAAACCTGCGGTTTTTACAAGTCAAGGACATATTTTGCACATAGCAAAATCCAAAAATCATCGTTCACAATAATCTAAAAATAAAAAAGAAAAAATGCTTGTTGGAAATTTGAACCAGGTACCATTAGATCCAAAAGCCTACGTCTAGTCGACTGGGCCAGACTTGATATGGTAATTAAGTTCAAAAAGTGTGGATATACTCATGGAGTTTCTCTAATGCATTACTTATTTTCAGCTAATTACAGTCTGAAAGTTAGTCCCAAAACTCCTAAAGATGTAATGGACACTTTTAGAACATATCTCATTACACAGACCTAGTAATTTTGGTTGCGCTCACTTTTAAAAGAGTTGAATAAGGCAGAATTCATAATTTCTATAACTCACATATAATTAATATTTGATTAATGTAAATAATTCTACAATAAATCATGTTTACATATTCTTATCTGATTTGAACTGATTTTAAGTTAGCTAAGACCATTTTTATATGTGAGAAATTTTCGTTTAAAAAGTAAGAGGTTTTCGTAGATTGCATAATAAATCTTTTATGTTTCGTATTAGCCAGAGTCTCTAAAGTATTTTTTTTCTAACTAATTTGTTTTCAATGATCATAGAATAAAATAGCATTTTTAAAAATTAAGGTGTAAGAAATATGAGCAAAAGTATAAAAAAAAATTTTAACCAAAGCTTGTATAAATATTTAATTATATCAGGTGAATGAATTTTTAACGTAAAAAAAAATTCAGTGACCCGAAAGCAAATAAAAATACAAATAGAGAAACAAACACCTTGTGCAGCTGTACCTTATATAGACATTAACTCTTACCTCCCTATCGGATCCGCTCTGGCCAAGTGTATACGGTGCTCTATTCTGAGTTGTTTCGGTTCAGGTTCAATTCCTTATATCCACGGACCCGCTGACATTTTTTTTCATTGAAGAGTATTTTTTATGATTTAAAAATAATTTCAAACATTTTTAACACACAAAAATTTTCAAAATTTTTGCAAAATGGAGTTAACCATGACCCGTGTTTAAGGTGGTTCTTCACGATGGTGCCGTATTAAGGCGGGGTGGGCACCTGTGGCATTCCAATCTTCGATCAGCGTATTATTTGTAACATAAAATTTGTCGGACCGGCACTTGACTATAATATGATGGCATTGATATGCAAATAAACATGCTGATCAAGTATGCGTTAAAAAAAATTTTTTTTCATCGCAAGTTTCTGAAAATCACATGTACGTCCCTACTTAAGCACACGTTGCTTATTTTTGTATGTACCTATACATATATATATATACATATATGAGGCGTTTCACGTCAATTGTCCTAGCGCCGCGCGCGAGCATCAAATACGTGATCTTTCCAACTCGCGATTGCGGCACTATAACGACATTAAAAAAAATAATGAATACATAGAATCGGCGTGTTTTCTCCTCAGCTTTCCAATGATGCTATTACTTTTTTTAAAAAATGACGACATAACTTAGAAAAACCACAAAATGTGTTATATCTCGAAAACGGCATTTTTAATATTTTTTTAACCATCACTAATCGAAAGAACATGATTTTTTACGTCGGTATAGCGATTTCCAGAGAGTACTTTTTTAATTTTAGCGAGATATTAAACGAAAAAGTCGGGCGCAACGCCTCAGCGGCAGCGGCTGCTTGAATCGCGTGCGCGCGCCTTTGGTTATATCGGTAGTATGCTATATGTATAGACCGCAAAGTGAAAAAGGTTAGGTTGCATTGTTTTGATTCGATGTTTCGCTGGATGG
>JAPYYV010011705.1:0-12980 GCA_030522625.1 Copidosoma aretas | reverse complement strand
TTAACAAAGAAAATTCATAAGGTTATTTTTGATGAGATAGATTCAAATGATAAAGAAAATGTACCTATTCGACGGATTGTAGACGTACAGGATATTATTATTCCAGATAATTTGCAAGATATTTTCAAGAAAAATTCGGAAGAATTAGATAATCACCAGAACACAAAATTTGACGATTTAATAACATAGTATCAAGATATTTTTGAAGATGAGATTGTCGTAGGAAAATGCGATTAAGTCAAATATGAAATACACTTGGAAGAAGGAACACGACCAATAAAACAACCATTGAGAAGAGTCCTTATTCATAAACAAGAGAAAGTTGATGATTTAATTATAGAAATGGTGAAGCAAGGAGTTATAGAAAAATCTTCAAGTTCCTGGTGCTCACCAGTGGTATTTAAAAATAAGAAAGAAGGCTCCACAAGATTTTGTGTCGATTTCCGGAAAGTAAATGCGGCAACGATTAAAGATTCATATCCTTTACCCTGATCTGACGATATTTTGGATAAATTATCGGGAAAATCGTGGTTTTCTACATTGGATTTGAAGGGCGGCTACTGGCAAGTGAAAATCAGGAATAAAGATAGAGAAATCACAGCTTTCTCTGTTGGAAAAGGATTGTGGCAATTTAAAGTCATGCCATTTAGATTATGTAATGCTCCAGCAACCTTTGAACGACTTATGGGAGAGATACTCGAAGAATTGTTGTATGATATTTGTTTGGTTTATTTAGATGACATTATGGTTCTAGCAGATTCGTTTGATGAAATGTAAGAAAATCTTGAAAAGGTGTTTCTTCGATTTCGGAAAGCTAATCTTCGGATGAATGAAAAGAAGTGTTATTTCTTCTAAAGAGAAATTCAATTTCTTGGTCACATTGTATCAAAGAAGGAAAGAAGACAGATTCAGAGAAGAGTAAGACTGTTTTGGAATGGCCTATTCCAAGAACAAAAGGGAACTTACGTCAGTTTTTAGGATTTTGCTCGTACTATGGGCCATTTATCAAACGGTTCTCAGATATTGCTAGACCTCTCCATAGTTTGACATTAAAAAACGAGCAGTTTAAGTAATCTTTAGAAAGTCAAGATGCATTTCTAAAATTGAAGAGCATTCTTACGTCTCCTCAAATTTCAGCTTTTCCCGGGTTAGATTCTGTATTCACCTTAGATACTGATGCTTCAGATCATGGTATAGGATCTGTTTTATATCAGAATCAAGATGGTAAGGAGAGGGTGATAGCTTATTACAGTCGCGTGTATAGTCCATCAGAAAATAATTATTGTGTAACTCGTAAGGAATTATTGGCAATTATTGAGTCAGTAAAACATTTTCGTTGTTATCTGTACGAAAAATAATTTTTAATTAGAACGGATCATTCCGCCTTGACTTGGTTATTATTTCAAAGAGTTATACGTTCAAAGAGTTGGATGGCCAATCAGCTCGATGGGTTGGATTATTAAGTCAGTACAAATTTAAGATTATTAATAGGAAGGGAATATCTCATAGAAACGCAGATGGATTTTCCAGACAACCATGCGAAGATAAATGCTGTAAGTACTGCTACCGCGTTGAAGAAAATTGTAAGGCAGAAGATAAAACAGTTGGACGAATCACATTTGTTAAGGAATTAAAATTGGACTGGAATAAATATCAGATTGAGGATCCAGCAATAAAGATGATTATCGAAAATAAGAGAGTCGACCAGATTGGCAGCAAATTGCAACAAAAGACGAATATACAAAAGTTTACGGTGGTCAATGGGACTCTATCATAATTAAATATGGAGTTTTATGTAAGGAATGGATATCACCGAACTTGAAAACAAAAACATTGCAATGAGTGATTCCAAAAATGAAAATAAATGAAACTCTAAAGGAAGCACATGATACGCCAACAGGAGGACATTTTGGAATCAACACAACACTAGAGAAGATTAAGAAAAGATTCCACTGGGCCACTTGCAAAAAAGATGTTGAAAATTGGTTTCAAACGTGTATAGTTAGTGTTGCAAAGAGAGGTCCATCAGATAAAGAAGTTAGTGAAATAAAGATTTGTAATTCAGGGGTACCTTTTGAGAGACTTTAAATGGATATTTTAGGGCCATTCCGAATTTCTTTATTAGGAAACAAATATCTCGTTGTTGTGGTGAATAATTTCATAAAATGGGTAGAAGCTTTCCCTTTGTCCAATATGAGGACAAAAACGATAGATAAAGATGATAGTTTGTCGTCATGTTGTTCCATTAGAAGTACATACTGATCAAGGGAAGAATGTCGATTTGCGCTTACTAAAAGAATTAGCAGAAATTTCGGGAATTAGGAAAACACGAACTACACCTTTATCGAAGTTTGTAAGCGAAAATCAGAAAGATTGGGACTCTTGGATCTCACTATTTTTGTTAGCTTACAGATCTTCCAAACATGCGACGACCGGATTTTCTTCAGCTGAGATGTACACAAGCAATGACTTAGGGCTCCCGCTAGATCTGAAAAGAGGAACTCCTCCGGATGATCACGATGAAATTTAATCACCTGAGAATTATGTACAGAAGCTAAGAAAGAAAATAGCAAATACTCATGATATGACAAGAGCAACCATGACTATAACATCTAGCAAGATCAAGACCTATTACGACAAACGAGCGAGACAAGCTGATTTTTTAGAAGGACAAAAGTTTGGTTCTACAATCCACAAAGAACCAAAGGAAAGAGCCCGAAACTGCAGACTAACTGGGATGGTCCGTTTGAAGTTTTCAAGAAGATCAACGATGTTGTCTACGCCATTAGGAAATCACCAAAACACAAGACGAAGATTATACATGCGAACAGAATTGCGACTTTCTACGAAAGAAAGTCATCCTAACTACTCCGCTTCGGTTCTATTTTGCGGGGTTAATTTTTCCGAAGACGTTGGGCAAATGCCGGAGTGGAGACGTGAAATAGGATCGAGGAAGAGTCATTCCTCATTTCGTGTCCAAAGATTAAACTGTGTACCTTCCACATTACCCTGAAGAGAAATACGTACTTGAATGGATGAGATACAATTGGATTGAAGATATTCAGTAACTTGGCAGTTGAGTCAGGGTATAAATTTCAAATCCTTCAGCTGTAATAGAAAATCTGAGTGTAGTTGGATTTACAGTTGGATAAAATGTACTTGATGACTTGGCAACGGTCAAGTAGAGTCATTCTTTATCCTGGAGCTGTATTGTTATCCTGGAGCTACATTAGACGAAGATGGTGATATCTTGAAGTGTTGTTTTGCGTATGGTTTTGTGATTGTCGGGACTACAATCTGGAAGAGGAGGGGGTAATGTTGGGTACACGATTTAAAAGCCGAAGAATGTATGAATTGCCGCGCTTCAAAAGTGTTGCTATACGTTGCTAGGTGTTGTTTTGTTGTTGAAAAATATTAGTCAGTCAAGCTTGTAACCTCTAGCTGTTGACTTCTGTTCGCTTCTCTTCATAAAGTTTAGTTTCGTTTTTATAGAATAACGTGTTTTAATTGTTACTTGCAATCGTAACAATATGTTAAAATATCCTATTAATATAAACGATGCAGCACTATAAGGTTATTTGAAAAATAATGAGTAAAAAATTTGAAAGCACATTGTTCTATACTAACTTTATAAGTTCCTATAACTTTATTTTCCTGTGCAAATGTGTGACATAAACGAATTGAAAGTTTAGTCCAGAAGCCTTTTTTTTATTATGTACGCTGTAGTAAAAAAGACAAGAAATTATCCTTTGAATATAAGCTTAAGAAAACTTTTCAACCATGTATAGCAATAGAACACTAATGATTTTAGAGCTTTGTACTAAAATTAAATTGTAAAATCATGAAAATCGCAAAGACTATGATTACTTTTAAGTATTTTTCTGAATTTAGAAATTATACAAGCATCCGATGCAGCAAATATTCAACAATAGTTTTCTTACTTATAAATTACCCTAGTTTTATGCGGCAATGTCTTTTTTTCCATACCTTGGGCGAAAGTTTGCAGTTCCACGGTTAGGTTAAGCTAGAAGAAGAAGTACTTTTACCCACACATTAGTGGAGCAGCGGAACTACAAACTTTTACCCAAAGGATGGAAAAAAACACTAATTCTTACATGGAAGGGGAACGGAACGCCCTCACGAACGTGACTGTTACGCCCTCTCGCCTTCGCCTACAGGCGTCATATCATGTTTGTGCAGAAGTTCTGTTTCCCCTCCTTGTAAGAAAATCTACTATTTATAATTTGATTTCACTAGGTGTCTCTAAGAATTATTACTGATTTATAATTTTCTATGGCCAAAGAGCCTCTTTAATAAGATTATAATAGTACATTAAACAACAATAGATCATTTATGCATATATCGCGATGTTACATGGAGAAATTCAATCCAAACGATAGATGTATTGAAAAGTTTTTTATATATTTAGCATAAATCACAATTATTGTTTGAAAATCGTGAAATTTTAATAGACGATGACATTAAGGAAAATAAAGAAAATCGTTGCAAACAAAAACTTTTCTGGTAAAAATGTTGACAAATCCAGGCAACAAATCATTTAAATTTAACCCCATGAACTTACAAATCTAAGTGCTTTAACTTCCTATTCTTGCAATCTTAGCTTCAACTAAACTACTGTACGAGCTGTATTTATTAGTAATTTAATAAAAGTAATTATATATCATTAAATAATAAAAAATACGACATAAACATAGTATCTTTGATTCTTTCTATCTGATTATTTAAGGTGATGAAAAAGAAACAATTAAAAATCACTAATCTACTTCCAAAAAAAATAGTACCTTAGAAATTTAATTTGGCTAAAATTTGTGATTTCTTTATGAAAATTACCTTCTAACAAAAATAAAAGGTCAGGTAAGTTTGATGTGCTGAAATTAATCACTTTGAATGAAAGGTACTATCTCGGTGCTGCAGAAAAAAGGTATTATCTCCACGCCCCGGGGAAGAAGATACTATCTCGACTCTGCAGAGATAAGGTAGTATCTCAGCATAGAGGGAAAAGGTACTATCTCGACGAAGTAACGGATACTTTGCCTCCAACCAATGAAAACACCAGCGTTATTTTAACAGCTATTATTGTTTAATACGTAATAAAACTATGTTTTGTTCATAAAATATATTTCCACTTCGATTTGAGGTAGTTTTAAGTGAATCTCAAATAAACATTAGAACTCATTTTTCAAATAAAACATAGTTTCATTACGTATTAAACATAAAATAGCTTTAAAAATTGCGCTAGTGTTCTTATTGGTTGGAGGTAAAGTACCCGTTGCAGCATCTAAGGTTAGCTTGCTAGGTCGCTATCCCCATAGTTTAAATCAAGAGTAAAAATTACTTAGTTTGGTTTTGTTATTGTACACAAAATATGCAGAATGATAACAGTATTATGCGCCAAAGAAAAACAAAACTTGACTATTTGTAGACTTTGATTTCATTACTTTGTATGTATGACGATGTGATTGAAATGATAACATTTATTGCCACCGTATGAAGGTATCAGGGATCATGCAAAACTTTGAATTACAGCACATTAAACTTACCTGACCTCTTATTTTTGTTAAAAGGTACTTTTTATAAAGTTTATTATTACAGAGCTGCAAATGTTAATATACAAGTCAAATTACCACATTAAACTTCTTAACCATAACAGTTAAAACTTGATTACCTCCTTTTATATTTGAACTAGTTTTAAATGTTGCGTCGACAAATATGGCACCCACGGCTTCATTGATATTTTCGAAGAATTTTCGATCGTAACTGATAACATGATCAGCTGTCAAAATAGAGGTTATCAACTCCACAGATAGTTTTATTTTGCCTCCATTTCCATCAGACAAGACAAAAAGGGACGGATTTTTATTCACGTGCTCATAAAACTCTCTAATTTATCCGTAATTTTTCTTTATTTCAGACTTCTTTTCTTTCTTTGAGCTCTTTGCATAGTATTTTGTATAGTACTGTACACAAGATCATACGTTATTTATGTACACCTAAATAAATATTTTCTATTTTTTTTTAAACTCACTTGTTACATTGTATATAAAATAGTAGATTTTCTTACAAGGAGGGGAAACGGAACTTCCGCACGAACGTGATAAGATGCCTCGAGACGAAGCTAAGATTCGTATGTTGGGGTTTACTCGTGATAATTACTTTTTTAACTTCGGACTTGGCTCAATCTCCTCTTAAATATAAACTTTACTGTAGAAAATTTTTTCCTGGTCAATTTGATAAACCCTTACATCATAAAGAGTAGATAATTCTAGTGAAAAATCGTGTATGGGCCGCCGCCGACGAGCGTCCGCAGCCAGCAGCGAGCCGAGCGTGCCGAAGGCACCCGAAGCCGCCCGAAGTGCGGTAGTCAGTCCATCGGCACTGCTGCCAGATATTTGGTTGCATAATAAATTACTCGTTAATTAAACCATCTACGGATATGCTTATTGGTTAATTCTTACGTAATTTTTTCTCAGTCTCACGATGTTGCTATGTATATTGCTGTCAGTTAAATACATGTAAACATATTACACTTTTTCTGCAACACAACAGCTCTACAGCCATTGTCAAGCCATTAAAATAATGCAAGAGTGGATAAATATTAGTATATTATACACAATAATATTGAATAATTGTTAATTATTCAAAAAAGTGCCTGACAAAGGCTGTAGAGATATTGTGTTGGAGAAAAAGTGTAATATTTTTACTTGTACTTAACTTACAGAAAAATAAATAGCACCATCGTGAAGCTGAGAAAAAATTACGTGAGGATTAATCAATAAGCATATCCGTAGATGGTTTTATTTACGAGTAATTTATTCTGCAACCAGATATCTGACAGCAGTCCCGACGGACTGTCTACCGAACTTCAGGCCGCTTCATGTCCCTTCGGTAAAAATATATTATATAAAAATTTAAAATAGAATACTCCTACGTAAAATTGTCCGAGACGTAACTTTTATTCAAAATTTGTTCTTCTAAAACCCTCTGTTTCTGAGATATCGTCCAATAACTGAAAAAAGTCTGTTTTGCGAGTTATTTTGCAATGCCATTCAGACAGCGGCACTCTATATCATTTTCTTTTGCTATATCGTTACTGTATTCCATGAGATTTTTTATTAAAGCCCAAATTTACAATTTCCTATGCAGGTTCCAATCAAAAGTTCCTAACCACCCGTATGTACACCAAACCACACTACCGATTTTTCAACTTACACTTCAACAGCTCGTAACTTCCGTCATAATTGATTTTTTGGACTCATCTAAATCACAAATCGGAGCTCTTTTTTGCGTGCCTTTGACATGATTCTGAGCTCATATTTTAACTATATTTTGATTTAAGTTACAATAAAAACACCACACTCGAAATTTTTAACAAATTTTGTCTATTTAGATGTTGCTACTGTTTATAACAAGGTGATGCATAAAACTATTCAAGTTTTATATGATTTTCATATATCTCAGATAGTTTTATTCGTCACCTTGTTACATTATGAATTTTTATCAAGAAAACGCCTAATCAATTGATCAGTGCTACTGTTTCCTGTAAAACTCTTTCTATTAGGGACAAAAAAAGGGAGTGTCACTGGTCCAATAATATATAAAACCAACAAATAACTTTTAGCCCAAAAGCTAAGTAACGTAAAGTTTTTCTGAGATTTTGACATACATTGAATGGAAATGAGGTTTTTGGGTTTTTCAAGTAGTCAAATTAAATCTCTTTGGTTCAACTCCAACATGGTAACATCAGTTTGGTTGCATATTATCAATTCATTAGTTAACATTATATCTTAATACATCAAATTGTCGGCACTAGCGATCTAATTGAAAAAATATTAATTTGTATATTTTTGGAAATAATTAACATCAAACTTGTTAGTTGAAAGTATATTATTTATTCATTATTTTTTGTCAAATTTTCGGTGTCCTTGACACCATCTTTAGAACCACACGAGTTGAAAATTCCAGGACTCTAAAAAATCAAAAGATGTCCAAAAGATACGATTGTATAATTTCTACATTATTTTTGAAAAAATTTTCAAAAAAAAAAAATATTTCTACGAAATAATAAAAATTAAAAAAAAATTGGCAGATTCAGATTTTTTTACGTCATATAAAGAGTATAAGAGCCTTCTCGTTCCAAAATATTAAAAATAAAACATGATTTCCATTAATTTGACAAAAATAATTATTTAACTGATGCATTTTTGAACGCATGACAAAGTTGTATTTCTTGGTCGATTTTGGCAGTTTTGAAAACGTTGCTTCAATGTCAATTTTGTACGGTTTCATGCAAATAAAATATAATTTTTCAAGCGAAACCCAGATATACGTGTCTCTTTTCTTTTAATGAAGAATTGGAATAACAAGATCCAAAGTCTATTCGTTGACCTTGCCGCATGTCGCTGCGTTGTTCCATATGGATTTTTAAACGGTGAAAAATATTGAAAAATTTACAGTGATTTCAAATAGTTTCATTAATCATAATTTCGAATTACACCTATTCAGTATATAGTTCGTAAAATTTGTGAGCGTCCTTAACAAAATATGATACATAATGTTAAATAATATAATTAAGTTATATATTATAATTCTCATATTCAGTGTCAAATTGTATAAATAATACTTCTAAAGCAAACAGATCGAATAAAAATCGATAGAAATTATTTATTCTTCTTGGGTTAGCCAAAATGAAATTTTTAAAAATGGATAATTTTCAAAAAAATTTGCTTTGTTGGACAATAAAATTTCTAGCTTGTCAGAAAATAAATTGGAAATTTATCGCAAGATTCTTCTCAAATACCGGCATATGAAAAAATATTGAAGCAAATATTTCAAGAATCTATCATAACTTGATATCTAAAGCGAAATGAGAGCAAATCATTTTTTCATTTAAAAAAACAGTTTAACATTAATATAATAAGCGGTGAAATTTCCAAAATTATCTATATTAATAATGCTTCTAGAATATATTATTTGTTACTCGTCTTTACTATTGCATTCGTCGTAAATTAACTTCATAGATTTTTTACAGACCTCTGCTGCTGCCTTTTTGTAAAATTCCCGTATTTTCCGTTTACTCAAGGATTCATGTTCGCTTTTGAGACAACTGTGTTCCCTGACTGCAAATTTTATTGTGCTTGGGTTCTGATTTACATTAATAGTAAATCTAGCTTCGCATTTTTTTTAATGTACGAAAATCTATTAAAGAAAAAAAAATGTTTCAGAATTTAGCATATAAACAGACTTTTATTAAGAAATGCATAGAATCTACGAATTCACTACTTAAAAATTGAGATTCTAACGTGCTAAATAAAATGAAATGTTTATGTGGCAAATAGCTCATTAAACATTAAAGAAATAAAAAATATCGTAAGCGATTGATTATCAATAAAAATTATTACAAAAATAAAATATAAAATACGGTAAATTGTTAATTTTTCAACAACGTTACTGTGTTGTAGGCAACTATGAAGGCCATAAATACTGTAACGGATGTTGACCGATTCCGGTCAACACCTAGGGCTTGCACCATGGAGCGCAAGCTCGGCGCATTACGCCGAGCATTTGCATATTTTCACAGCCAGGCAGCGTGATCACGTCAGGATTATCATGGTACATACAGGCTGTCCGCCGAACAGGGTGAAACCCTCCAAGTTCCGGTGGAAGGTAATATATTCAGGTAGCGGAGTTCGACAGTAGCAGTCATTCAGATGGAGTTGTCACCTTCTCTCGCAATTGAGGGGCTCTCGTTATAATAAAGTTATAGTCTAATAAAGTATGTTTAACGTAACTCCTAGCGTCCCCGTCTCTCCATACCGTGAACCACCCTATAATATCCTACATTCGTTACATAAATCATTTTCTGGCACCCCTGGGTTCCAGTATTCGGAGTTGACGGCCAAGGCATCGGGGCGAATTTTCGCGGAGCACGTAGAAAGTAACACGAGTTACTAAAAGAGAAGACACAATACCTAGGGGAAAAAGGTAACAACAGGCCGAGAGACGAGCAGCATCTGATGGAGCAAAGAGGGAACCAGCACGGACAGTACTTACGAAGAAATCAGCCGAAAGGAGGATACCGAAGCTCAATATAAGAGGAGGAAGGATGTGGAATCTAATCTTTCTCTTAGGCTACTTCCAAGGGCTAATAATGTGAGTACAGAAATGTAATTGACGAATCTATTGAATATAATTATTGAATTATATACGAAATTATATATATATATTGGACATTCCACGTCAACCGGGCCAACTAACATACCAAAAATCATCGAGACCTAGAAAATTATTTTTGGGCTTAAATTTTCGGTCTATTTATACGCTTCAAAAATTGACTTAGCGTTTTGAAAAATTCAAAATAGTGGATCCATTATGGCTGATAACTTTTCAAAAATTAACGAATTTTCATTAAAGAAAATACTGCGATATTTTGCATAAAATACTGAGTAAAAAATGTCTTCTACAAATTTTTTAATAAAATTGCCGTTTTTGAGAAAAAAATTCATGAATTTTTAAAAATTTTCTAGCTTGATGAAATTCTAGATTTGGGTCTCATGTAGGAAGAAATTCACAATTGGCATATTAGACAGACTTATTAAATACTCTGGTGAAAGGAGGTCACTCGTGATGAATCCACTATCAGATGTCAAGAAATTCAAAAGGGCGGATCACATATTGCAGCTAAATTTTTCAATAATAAACAAAATTCGAATGAAGAAAATACTATGATATTCTCCCTAAAATTCTCAGAAAGAAATGGCTCCTGCTCATTTTTTAATAAAATTGTCGTTTTCGAGAAAAAAATTCATGAATTACACAGCACCACAAAAAAAAACGCAAAAATCAGACCACTTGTACCCTCCGTTTTTTGGGTCGCTGAAAACGAATCCGAGCTCAGAAATTTTCCATCAGCTCGTATTTGCTGGAAAATTTTTAAAAATTTATGCATTTTTATCTCAAAAACGGCAATTTTATTAAAAAACTTGTAGGAGACATTTCCTAATAAGAATTTTACGCAGAATAACGGAGTATTTTTTTAAAGAAAATTATTTCTTTCGAAAAGTTGGCGGCCATATTGGATCCGCCATTTAGAATTTTTCAAAACACCAGGTCAATTTTTGAAACGTATAAATAGACCAAACATTTAAGCCCAAAAATAGTTTTCTAGGTCTCGATGATTTTTGGTCATTTAAGTGGCCCAGTTGACGTGGAATGTCCGATATATAAATATATATATATATATATACATATATTAAGATAAGGACAATAGATCGGGTTAATAGTCGAAGAGTCCGGGCTCAAAAATTCGGACGTTAAATATTATATAGATGAAGAAATTTTTGTCAAACCTGAGCTTAGGCAGTAAAAGGAGGAAATAGTTCAGAAATAACCCATTTATTGATGATAAATAATTAACCTACTGGGAACTCGAGTATGGGGACAAATGACTGGCAGTTGAGCCTAGATTCAGATAGGAGCTTGTTCAAATACTTGGATACAAACCTCGGAGAAGATAATTGAAGACTTAAAACTGAGTGGGAGGATTTCTCGACGAATAATAGGGGGACTTGGTATGCAGAATGCACTAGAACACCGTAATAAAGGGGACCATAAAAACTATTTCATCAATGAAAATAGTTGGGAAGTGTTAAAATCAAAGAGATTACCTAGGGAGGAGCAGTTTAGTAAGGATCTCGGACGGATATTTGAGAAGGAAAGGAAAATGGACTGTACTATAATAAGTAATGAAGAGTTAAAAAATATTCATAGGACAATCGGTGAACATTCTATAACAAATTCGTTTACAAATAATATTGATGCTAGGAGAAACAAAACAAGTAAACGAACCTTGGGGGTGGACAAACACAGCATAGGGTTATGATTACAAAGAATGGAGGTTAAAGGTTCATTGATACAGTGAGCACCGCATATAAAGACCTTCCCGAAATGACCCATAGCCAGCAGGGCGAAGCACAGGCCAATATATAGCCAATTTGCGGTGCATTCGTTGTACCTAGAGTTCCCGACTGCACAATGCAACGAAATACGATAACTGCAATGTCAAAAGAACTAGTTCAGGGCCATATACCAACTCCTCAAGCAGTGCAAGCTTTACCCACAGGTGTGAACCACGGTGAAAAAAATCGACATTTAAGCAACTTCCACAACAGCCCTCAAGCAGGTTTAAATAAAATGGCTACTCCGGGTACATTGGCAAATGAAGAAATTAGATATCCCCAAATGCAGACACCATATGTGCTTATGATAGACACTTATACACAGCCATCCGCGTGCAAGAAAAAGATAGTGCCAGTACCGCAACGCTCGACACCGATAACATACAATCAGCTAATCAACAGTAGTCACTCTCTCCCACAACAGGTCTCCTATCAGACTCAATTAGCAGCATCTACAGCACCAGTAAGTACGAGATTATCATTGAGTGAATTATTAAAAACAATACCGAGTTTTAGTCGAGACCCGGGAACCCTCTCGCTATATAGTAAGTTAGTACAACGGGTAAAAACACTACATCCAAATAATGATAACTATATATTATTTTCCTTTATCTCAAAACTAACGGGCAACGTGGCTACAATGTTTGGCTCACGACTAACAAATTATACTTTAGTAGAGGCGTTATTATCGGACCTCGCAGCGCAACATATAAATAGCATAGCTAAAGAAATTCTGCAGGCTCAATTCAAAGCGGTCAAACAAAGTCATTCGGAAACGGTAACGGACTACGGACATAGAGTCTAGACATTATATGGCAAATTAATATCAGCATTTCATGATTCTGTAGACACGGATCCGATACTAAGACCACATATCGGTGGCTCGTACGAAGAAAAACTTAGTAAAAACTTGGACGAAAAAAAACCTAGTGCACCAGATTGGACGAATACTATACTGCCAAATTGTGGTTGGAAGAAGAAAAGTTTTGCTGGCCGTGTTAGGAC
>JAPYYV010011704.1:0-11340 GCA_030522625.1 Copidosoma aretas | reverse complement strand
GTGCAGCCTGGATTAAAGTGGGAAAAATTATTATTGAGCAGAGTTTTTGATGAAAATTAATTATGTAAGTTGCTATGGCTTCTTAAGAGGATAGCGGACAATTTCAGCTACCGCTTTTTTGGTTAGGTATACCATGGAATTAGCTGCGCCTCTATAATCTTACAGATCTTGCTAAAACTTGTTCAAAAGACGTAAAAAATAGTATACAACGATTTTTTCCCTCATATTACATAAAAATTTGGTGAATCATATTGTTGTATAGTTATAACAGTACTGTTTACGCAAAACTTAATATACTTTATGTCATGGTTAATTCTAATATGGCGGCCAAACAAATGGTGGACTATCATATTCTTTACAACACCATTGATATGGGTATCAAATGAGATAGTAAAAACAGTTGAATGCATTGAAATAATTTACGTTATTCGAAATCCAATATGGCGGCGAACACAAAATGGCGGATTTTTTTTTCTCGCACCACTTCGACATGGGTGTCTAATGAAAGGGCATAGAAAGTAGAATACAATAAGCTGTGCTAAGATAGTATAAATCCAAAATGGCCGCTGAGACAAAATAGCGGACTACCTTTTCTTACAACTACTTCGACATTGGTATCAAGTGAAAGGGCATAACGAGTACAGTACCGGAAGCTATGTTATGTTTTCTCAAATTCAAAATGGCAGTCGATGAAAATACATATTCCATTTTGAATTTCTAAAAGGTAATGACATAACCGTTATCAGGAACTGTAAAAACACTTATACAATATTTTCTGGTCAATTATCGATTCCTAGAATACCTTATAATACAAAGAATGACTTTGCTGTGCAGTGCCTGAAAAATCGATAATATAACCTCAAAAAAAACGGTTTTCCCGATACTTTTCGGACTTTTTTGTGGTACCATCGTGTTTATCGTGCCGAAATCCATAGGAAACAGTATGTTCTTCAGATGACGCTTTTTAGACAAAAATCGGTACTTTTTTAACATTGTTCATTCCATTTTTTTTATAAATTAGGTACACACTTGAATGTAATTATTGAAATTTATTTTAATTGGAAAAAAGTTGAAACATAATGCTATTTTGCATTAAAAATGGCAGCTGGTATAGAACGGCGGCTGATATATATATATATCCAAAGTCCCCGCAACATGGGTGTCAAATAGAAGAGCTTTCTAAGTAGAATCAAATTAAATAGTTTTTACCTTTATAATTTTTAAATGGTGGCCAGGACAACATGGCGGCTTGCGCACAATTTCGATTGTTGCATGTCTCTAAAGTTTCTGCAACATGATGGTGGCCGTCACAAAATGGTGGATAGATCATTTTTTTACAATCCCCTCGATATGGGTTCCAAACAAAAATGTTTGACAAGCAGATTATGGTAAATTGTGTAAAATTACTGGAGTAGCATATAGTTGGCGACAAAACATTGCAGATTATCTACTTGTCACCTACTTTTCATTATTTTTCTGGCTATTGTACATGAGTAAATGTGTAACGAAAGGACAAAATACAATTTTTAATTAAAAAATCGACTATTGAGAATTAATAAATTAAAGAATAAATAATAAAAATAAAATCTTAATATTTTTCTTAGGGCTGATCAGTATTATTATATATTATTATATCTTATCATTAGCAGGACCATAGTGATACAATAGCATAGTGAGAAAACACTTGTATACCATTAAAATAATGAAGATATATTTAGTAAAGAAATTATAGACCGACATTTTCCAAGGCCGGATAACCGCAGACTTACTCATACCTACGTAGCACAGAATAATTGTTAGCTATCTCACCTCATAGCGTTCGCACGTACCCAAACATATACTTGAGTCTGAAACACCACAACTCTTCTTTTTTTTAGTTAACAACCTCTGCGAGCGACGCAGGCTTGGTGCGTCTTGACATTTTATTAGCTGATTGACGAGTCGCTTATGTACATCCCATTTATCGCTTTTCACCAAGTATGTAGATGGTAAACCTTTGCTAATAACTTCTTTACTCAATCGTTTTTCTCCTTGTGCTTCGTAATTGACCATCATGACTGCATACCCTATCTCCAAACTTTCTTTACGATATCCTGATCTAGATGTAATTTGTGCCTTTTGCTTTAACTCCACTGTAATGAGTACATTCGGTTTCAAAAGAACAAATCGTGTTCGTAATTCGCACTTGTACATTAAGAACGCTAAACTAGCTCCAGTTGTACAGTGAGTAATACAAAGTAAGTAAAGTAGTCGAACAAAAATGTAGTCTCTGCTGAATATAGCCTCTCTCGCCGTTTTACAATTTTTGTTACCTTATCCGTAAAAGTTTGAACAAAATTTTCAGCAGTGCCACTCGTTGTTGGGTGATACGGAGGAGAAAAGGTATGATTTACACCATGCCGTTCCAAAAAACTTCTAAATCCTCACTGCGAAATTAAGACCCCCCATCCGTCACGCAATGGTGTGGTATACCGTGGCGTGTAAATAATTCTTACAACACCTCTAATACTTTATACGCTTTTGTACTATTTTTTAAGTTTGTCATTTCTGGCCACTTATGGTGCGCATCAATTACCATTAGACACATACTACCAAAGAATGGCTCTGCGAAATCCAGATGCATGCGACTCCACGCCCTGTTTAGCCATGGCCACGTCGTAAGAAGGGTATTTGTGGGCCTATTTCGTTCTGTAAGACATATTTTACAGTCTTGAACTAATTTTTGGATCATTATATCGATACGTGGCCGCCAAACATATGAACGCGCATACATCTTTATTTTACAACTTATAAATGCGAAGCATGAAACTCTTTGAAAAACGGTGTTTGCATCGACTCGTATATATTATCTAGGTATACAAAAATTATATTCATCCCTCTCAAAAATTCATCAATTTCTTTCTGTACGTCGCGTCGTGTCAGCTGGCGCAGGTACAACCCATACGTAAGGGATACTTATCATTTATAATAAATTGATTCAAGGTTAATTTACAATCTCCGCATATACGTTTGTTCCAGTTACTTTTAAAAATGGGAACTATCAGCGTTGTCCACTTGCTAACTTCCATCTCTTTCAAGTGCCCTAATTCTACTAAACGATCTGTTTCATTTTCTATTAGTGGTTTAATCGCATGCGCTACGTGTCTAAATTTCAAAACAATCGGTCTCACGTCGCTCGTTAGGTGTATTTTTGTTTCGCTTTTGTTGTATAAACCTGTTGACTAACTAAATTGTTTTAGATATTTATTATTCAAAGCACCTAACAAGTCCTGCTGTTCGATTTCACACACATTAAGTCTTGGCCCTGGAAATTTTAACGGCCACAGATTTAAACTCGGAAGCCAATATCTACCAACCAACGGCGGTTCCTCTCCCGGCAATACCAAACAATTCAAATTTCGTGTTATGTTATTAAATGAAACCTTTCAATTAATTAGTTTTTCTACCGCTCGTAATGGTATACCGCTGTAAGAATTTAATTTCACATCAATTTCTGAGACCAAGTTGTAAAAATACTTTTGGTGAAAGGTTCTAGAAAATACCGTAGCACATGTACCGGTGTCAATTTCTAGCTTTAGATTTCGACCGTTGATACTAAAATCGATAAATATTGACTCTGAATTCTTGCTTTCTGTTTCTATAGAATTCTTATTTAATAATATACTTTTGATTATATTCTCGCCCTCAGTAACTGTGTGTACATCAAACTCGGAGCTTCTCGCTGTAGCTAACACTCTTTCATCCTCACACCCACTCTTACTTGTCTGTAAATGGAAGAAGTCTCTCCTGTAGTCCGGTGTTAATGGTTTCGAAAACTTTATACCTATATACATATACATACAAATAAAATATATGTGTACAGACCAGTGCAGCATCGGTTTAAAAAACACTCTGCATGTGTCTTATGTTTGGCTTGATCCCTCAAAAGTACCGGGTAACCGTAAGAACACTATTAATTTACATTATTGGCGCAAATTTTGAGAGGCATTGAGTTTAAATCGGCAAAACAAGCTTTGAGTAATAGGCAGTCAAGATCAGCAAAAAACAGATTTTTTTAATCTTTAAGATTTTTTTACTAAAAAACCACAGCTCTTACGGAAAAATGCCAAGATAACTTTTCTTCTTAAAACGGCCCAAAATATATAATTAAATTTTTTACAGCCTAAAATTGTTATTTTTTATAAGTAGTTTAAATAATTTGGTAATAAAAAGCACTTTGGGGTTCTAGAGCAAAGTACCTCGCGGATTTATATTCAGCACATAAAAATACTTAAAAAAACCAAACGTACCTAATGGGGGGTGAAATTTTTACTCAGAGGTAGCTAGCAACCGAGCTAATATTGCTGCCAATTGTCCGAATGAGTTATCTTGTGGCTACTGTTCGAGCAAGCATTTGAGCACCAAGTGATCTGCAAGAGGTAATAACAATGCTGAATGCTGCAATTGTGCTGCAGCAGGAAGTGACTCACACTCGCATTCTGCAATCGACAAAGTGAAATGTCCGATTCTTCGTAAAAAGGTTAAGCGTTTAATTAGACTTATTTATTATCGTTCTAGATGACAATTCCTTGTTTAAAATAAGCAGCGTTAAAGCTCAGTCACTCCATGCACATTTCTAGGATATTTCATATATTTTTAAGAATCGTCAGCTTTATTTGCTCGCCGTTACTCTGGGCTGATCATGTCGGTATACGCGGTTTTAGTGTAGCATTAGACATTTATAAATCAATACAGTGTAAAGTATTACTTTCGACTCACGAAGTTGAGTATTGTAAAAAATCGTAATATTTGTTTCCTTGCAATTTGGCTGCACTAGGATACTGCTTGAAGTAGTGTACTCCCCACCCAAGGCTAATCTTTGGGCAGACGTCGAGTTGGCCTTGATTAATCAGAATATCTCTTGCAACTATTCGATACTGCTGGGAGACTTTGGACCCTTAACTAGGCAAAGGACTCGAGTAATCGCCGTATATTTGATGTTTCATTGACTGTCTGTGGCCTTAAACTATTGCCCTTTGGACCAAAGTACCATCTCAATGATACTTACTCCACTATAGACTACATTTGTGTTAGTTAACTAGAACGCATTCCCAGCTTCTACAAGAATTGTGCACCCACATTTCCACCCATGAATTGCTGCTTGCGTCCTTTTTTTTCGAGATTCCACGTTTTATGCAGCATCCTATTACACGTCAATTATTTCGAGACTTCAACACGGTTAAATTCACCGATGACCTGCAATGTGTTTATTGTAGCCCTATACATAATGATGGTGATGTGGATGCTAAAATGGCAACTCTTAACACATCGCTTACTGCGTTGTATGACACCCACGCACCATACCGTTCTATTGTCCCTAGAACAAAGCGCTTTCCATTGCTCACACATGAACTGCGATGCCTTATTAGAGCTCGGAATAAAGCTTGGGGTACTTTAAGGCGATATAATAGAGCTTCCCATCACTCAAAGTACAAGTGATTGAGAAACATGGGCCAGCGAATCACTTGAGATGCAATCTCTAATAATTACGCTGCATGTATCCAGAATTTCAGGAATGTTTCTGATTTGTGAAAGTGTGTGCGCAAGATGGGGGTTTCGTCGCAAAGCAATAAATCTTTCACCCTCCGTACCAGTTACGATGAAATGAACAAACCCTTTGGCAGATAGGATAGTATTTGTTGATGAATAAATGGAGAAGCACAAATTATGAATAAGTAGACTTTAATTTACTGACTGCAAAAATGCGTATGTATGAAGTGACAGCTCGACGATGTTAAATCTACAAAACAAAACTGTGAAATAATTGTATTTCATGTGCAGTAACTTCATAATCAAACATTATAATTCAAATGTTTTATTTCCAACAATGTTGAATCACTGAGGGACTAACGATCGAATGTTAGGGTGTCTCCTGATAGTCATTTTTATTTTTCTTATGTATCAGCGGAGAGCGTGGTGGAAGTAATAAGCTCTGCTAAATCTAACGCACTCGGCCCTTATGGCATTGCGATCGGATATATTAAAGAGTGTCTTCCTGTGATACTTCCGGTTCTCTTGCATGTTTTTGACTGCTTGCTACAATCTGGTAAATTTCCGAATGAATGGAAAAAAGCTATTGTACGTCATTTACCAACACCCCATCAACATGCTTTCAGGGTCGGCAAAGATTCTGGAGGCTGTGGCCGTAAACTGAATTGCGCATTACATTAGAAAAATGGATCTACTGGATCTATTTCAATCTGGCTTTAGAAGTTGTTGCAGACCTCATACTGCCCTTGCACATGTAATTGATGATATACTTGAGGTAACTGATAGTCAGCTTGTCACTCTGCTTGTGGCCGTTGATTTCTGGCGCACCTTCGACCTCATAAATATGAGCTTGGTGAGAGATAAGCTTGAAATAATAGGCTTCTCTGACTTGGCGTGTGCATGGATTCCATCTTACCTCTCAGGCCGTCGCAGGTGGTTGTCGATAATGATGGAAATCGATATGTGCCCTTAGTGCGATGTTCCGGCGTACCGCAGGGAAGCATCATGGGTCCTTTACTGTTCTCCCTGTACATCAATGACATGCCGAGGGTACTCAAGCATTGTAATCATCACATCTGTGCAGATGACTTTACTGTATGCATACATGGATCCTTTTCGGATCTGAGTCATCTGGTTGCTCGTATGAGTGAGGACCTCGCTGAAATTCATCACTGGGCCTTAGCAAGTGGCCTAAAGATACACCCCGGAATGACACAGGAACCTTGGTTTGGTTGCCGTCCTTTTATCAGTCGCATACAGGAGTTGGACTGGCCTAGAGTTCATGTTGGTGATTGTGACTTGCAGTTTAGTGATACTGTAAAAGTTCTTGGTACTACATTGGATAGTTCTCTTTCTTGGGCTTCTCACATGACTGAGACGGTGAGGAAGAGTTACGCTGCCGTTTGTCAGCTTAGAAGATGTGGTGGTTCTCTTGCTCCTAAATTGCGACTTTTCCTCGTTAATTCATTGATCTTTCCGTACTACGATTACGCAGCAGGTGTTTTTCTGAACTTGACGGATATGCTTGTTAAAAGGTTGCAGCGTAGCATGAACGCGGCTGTTAGATTTGTAGCTGGACTAAGAAAGTTTGAACACATCACGCCAACCTATAAGAGTCCTGGTCTTGCACCCTACAGTGTTTGTCGTGATTACAACAGTATTTGTTTATTCGGATCCGTATTGGAATCAGGTAAGCCTCATTATTGATCATCAATGTTTTGCTATCGGCCCTCTGATAGAGTAGGTTCCAAGAGAGCCTCACCATTTGATCTAGTAGTTCCTCGTGCTAAGTGTGACTTTTATAAACTCTCTTTACGTATCCACGCTGCACGAACATGGAACAGTTTGCCGGATAAACTCCGCGCATGCTTGAAAAGACGATGTTTTAAATCAAAACTCTTAAAATTTTTTCTTCAAAAATACTTCAGGAGCTAAAAACAAAGCCAATGCCAAATAACTGAAATAATTCTGTGATGTGGTCTGTGATTCAACTATTGTGTTTGAAATATATTTATTTAAATTGACAAATACTACTGCAGGTATCCATGGAATCTGACGATAATTAGCTATGAATTATAAAAAGTGAATTTTCTTATGTTATTTGGTGAGCTATGTAGGGCCATTGGCTCTTAGATCTGTACAAAACAATAATAATAATAACTGAGACTCACGCTAAAAAGGGGATAACTAGTTTTTGAGAGAAAAAAAGGACTTTGAGAATGTCGAGCATAAACTGGATGAATCGTAATTTTTGTCAAAAACTGGACTACACGAAGTTTTATACAAAAAATAAATTTGCATTCTACCTGTCGTTTTTATCCGTGCCACGAGAAGCTATTTTTTTAATTAACCACACTCCTAGGTCTGTACAAGGTGCTCTGAAAATATCAGTTTACAATAGCTCAAAAACTACGCATTCTATCTAAATTTGGCACAGAGCTTTTTGTTCGTCTTGACGACCTCAACCGCGTAGTATTGTTTTCCTGGAACATTTTCGAAACACCTTGTATACTCGTTTACATTTTCCAACACCTCCCATTTAAATTCAAACAGATCTTTCCTGTCCCTTCTGCATTTCTAAAAATTAAGATTCTCATTTTTTTTATGTTTACTTTTAGTTTATTTTTCGTATCATTTTTATCCAGGTCTTTTAATATTTGTTTTATGTTTTTAGAATGCTCTGCGCTTAAAACAACGTTATAAGCAGATTAAAGACAGTGGATTTTTATTTATCTTACTGTAACACCTGCATTATTATAAATCGATTTATCGTCTATAACCACTATAAATAAACTTAATTATACCTTGCTTCATGGTTACCCTTTCCTTGCTCATTTTACTGTTAAAAATATATTTTCCTACCTCCTTCCTTTCATTTATTTTTTTTCAATTAAACTATAAAGTACCTAAACATCGTCCCTTGTTCTTCTTTTTGCCCTGAAGGCAGTATTACTCTTCTTTAATATTCTATACTTCACTACATATTATTTCATTCTTTCAGCTATTATTATTGGTGATATCTTTTAAGCTTTATTTAGAAATTTCACTTCCCTTTATTATTAACCTCCTCCTACCCCTCCCCCTCCTTTTGAATTATATATATTCTTGTTATTTTCCACCCTTTGATGGTATTTTTTTTCTTTTTATAAACTATTAAGTATTTTTGTTCATTCAATCATGCGAAATATGGGCAGATTTTTAAAACATTGCCCGATAATTTCATCTTCACCTGCAGCGTTTCCGGTTCTCATTTTCCCTAGGACTTTCTTTACTTCAATAATCCATACATCCTTGTCAAAAAAATGTATTCTTATGTAAATTTTATGTTTTCAGTTGTTTACGTATGATTTACTTTACTACGCTAGAGATTATATTCTTACATTTACAAAAAGGCTAAATAAACTTTCTTTTAACGAAGTTAAATAAGTACCACAACTGGACTTACTACAAGAAAAGTTTAATGCTTTTATTAATTTTACTTCCAAGTTTTTTAATAAAAACAACAATCTAAATCTGTTATCTTATATTAAGAATTAAATTGAACATTCTTAAACATTATCATGGAAACCAAATTTTATCAATGTCAAACATTTAAACTGTAATTTGCAAGTGAAGAATCATTATCAAGTCATGAAAAAATTAATAATAAAAAGTATTTTCGTTTTAATTTTTTTGAAATTGTGATAACAGAAATAAAAAATTATTCACGTAATATTAAATAATGTTGAAAGATAGAAAAAAAATGCTTGTGTCCAAAATGTGACAGTTCTTTCAAAAGAAATCATTACATACGAAGGCATATAAAATAGCACGAAAAAACGTTAATAAAAAAAATTGTAAAATGATAGAAAATGTTACTTAATAGCAGAGCACTCGAAATGACATCTGAAATGTAATAAAAATAAATAACGACAATTTTTTTCATCATAATAATTAAGGGTGTTATTTTTATTGTATTCTATACTTGAATTTTGATGACTTAGTTTTACAGGAGCTGATTAGTACTCTAATTAAGTATAAAAGACCAAATAAAATACATCATATAGTTACACTAAAAAATCGTATAAAAATTATTTCTATTCATCCCCTACCCAACGCATCCACTCCTTATCGTCCCATTTTATTTTCCAATACAATTTTCATAAGATTGAATTTGATAAGAATAATGGAGAAAAAACTATCATATTTTGAAGGTGGATAGCTAATGTTTGCTCGACAACCATAAAACTATGTGATATATTCAGAAGATATACAAGTGTACGTAGGTTAATACGGTATGGAGTTAGGTGATTACTTAATACATTTCTTGAAATTTGATTTACTAGTTAAACTTTTTTATAGAATTAACACATAAGAATTAAATTATTTATTTAAATTATATGAAATTCTATACTAAGTTTCTTCAATAACTTATTTGAATCCGGCTTAAGTATTATACTTTAATTAAAACTCTAAAACTTGAAATTTATAGAAATTGTTACCATGGGTATACCTACGGAATTTATAATTTAGTCAAAATTCACGAAGAAACAAAAAAGAGAAGCTGGGTAGGAGCTAGATAGACTTAGGAAAGAGCCTGATGAGGAGCTGTGGGGGAGTTACAAGGGGGCGGAGGGAAGCTGGTACTCGTCCTGACAACTTTATAATATAGGACGATATTTAAATTTTATGAGATTCTATAATTACTTTTTTTAATAACTTATTTTTATCGGACTTGAATTTTATACTTTACTTAAAACTCTAAAACCTAAAATGTATAGAAAGTGTGACTAAATAATGTAGGTGTTAAATTTGTAGGTGTTATAAACATTGTATACAAGTCTGTTCAAAAAGTATCGTGAATTGTTTATTTTTTCAAAAAGTATTTATTAATTCATAAGTATCTATTATGTCCTCTTCAAAGTTATCCCCCTGGGATATAATACACTTATGCCAACGTGTTTTCTGATCCTCGAAGCACTTAAGACCATTGTTTGTGATCTTGTTCAGCTCCTCTTTCGATGCCGTCTTTATCTCCTCAATCGTGGCGTAGCGCCATCCTCTCATGGGCCTCTTCAGTTTTGGGAACAGAAAATAGTCACAAGGGGCTAGGTCTGGGGGATCTGGTGGCTGCGGCACTATTACTGTATTTTTTTTGGCTAAATATTCGCGTACAAGCAACGATGTGGGTGCAGGGGCGTTATTATGGTGCAAAACCCAGTTTTTGTTCTTCCAAAAATCCGGGCGTTTTTGGCGGATTGCTTTACGCAAATTGCGCATACCTTGCAGATAATATTCCTTATTGACCGTACTACCCTGTGGCAAGAACTCATTATGTACCACGCTCCTGCAATCGAAGAAAACTGTGAGCAAAACCTTCACGTTCGACCGAACTTGG
Organism: Copidosoma aretas; assembly: GCA_030522625.1. Lineage (NCBI taxonomy): Eukaryota > Metazoa > Arthropoda > Insecta > Hymenoptera > Encyrtidae > Copidosoma > Copidosoma aretas. The sequence goes on along the minus strand of JAPYYV010011704.1, from coordinate 434 downwards.
CGCACTTTTTTCGGTCTTGATTCATGCAGCAGCTTCCATCGGGATGATTGAGCTTTATTTTCCACGTTGTAACCACGAACCCATGATTCGTCACCAATTATGACCCTCTGGAGCACATTTGGGTCGTCACGGACCGAGTTCAAGATCTCCTGAGTAAAGTTAACGCGATGCTGTATTTGGTCGAAACTGAGCAATTTTGGCACGAATTTCGCGGCGACCCGACTCATGCCCAAATCATTGGTTGAAATCGAATGGCACGAGCCAATCGATATGTTTAGATCCTCAGCAACTTCTCTAACGGTGATTCGTCGGTTGGCCTATACTATTTTCTTCACTTTATCAATGTTTTCGTCTGTTGTTGACGTGCTCGGGCGTCCGGCACGCTGTTCGTCGTTCACATCTTCTTGGCCCTCTGAGAACATTTTGTACCACCG
>JAPYYV010011703.1:0-18399 GCA_030522625.1 Copidosoma aretas | reverse complement strand
CGACTTCAAGTTCATGAAGATCGATCTAAAAAAATCGATTATTTCCGACAAAAAGTCGACTTTCGACTAAAGTCGAGGTCGACTTTACCATCCCTAATCGAGCTATAAGTACCATTATACCTGCACAGCTCAACGACGCATGGACAACATCAGAGAGAGAGAGAGAGAGAGAGAGAGAGAGGGAGAGAGAGGCCGTGAGTATGTAAGTCGGACGAGAGTGGCAGCAAAGGGGATGGGATCGAACTCAAGGCTAACGACCAACATACCTACCTGCCTTGCACCGAGATCCTATACTTATTGCACTACTGTGCTGCAAAGACACGACTCTACCTACCTGCCGCACATTACATACGCAGCTCATTCTCCTCGAAGAGGAAAAAACGATGGAGCGAGAAGTTAATTCACTTCGAGGGAAGACAGCTCGGCTCGTCCCCGTAAATTTTTTCTTTTTTCTTCTTCTCGTTTTGTCATTTTTTGAAGCAAATCAATTTCTCCACCTCGTATACTCGTACATGTATTACTCGTTTGCCAACGCCTTCTGTCAAGGCGTTCTCTGCATCGTTCCTAATCAACTATCAAACATCGATGTCTCATCCTCAATTTTCGACAATGTAGCATTGCCATGGCATTGATCTGATGGTACCTATTGTATAATAATACTATGCTCTCCTGTAGTTGACGCAGGGAGAAACACGCACGCTCACCGAGTGCAGATGGTACAAGTATAATGTTTGGGAGATAGATTGGGAGAAGAATTAATTGTGACCGATTCGGGCCAATTCGAATTGGTAATAGCCGCAGTTGAATGCTACCTGATAACAATACTCAAATCCGAGCAGGGGCTGAGCAGACGGATCAATGACGGAGAACGGGTGGTGAAAAAAATTGCGAGGGGGCAAAAAGTAGAATAATAATGATTTCGCACCGAGCGCGTTTCGCGCCCAATCAGGAGCGAGGCCACGAGCGCGCGATGGCAGCCCGTACTACTTATATACGTATATACATACGGCAGGCATGCACTTTCATTGAATACCTTGTACGTTTGATTATACCTATCGTATACACGCATGCATACATTGATACAAGTGATACATCATACAGGCAATGGCGCCAGAAGTGATCAAGTAAGTATGTATGTAATAGGCAACGTTGGTATACACTATAGGGGAAAGAGGGGGTCGAGCCAGGCGTTCCGCAACGTTTTATCATTATCGTTTACGAAGAAGACCGAGTTCCCGCGCGTGTAACTATTAGCCACGGTCGTGGCGGTCTGGTGCCGGTGCTGATGATATAGTATACAAGCACTGTAACAATGCATCACCTGTGCGCCTGGACAGTTTTTCCTTTCCAACTTATACATCACCCGAGCCTTGAGGCTTATTGCGTTGGTCTCTCTCTCTCTCTTCCATACATTTTTTGGTACAACTCTCTTATATTAGACAATGTACAAGAGCGCCACCAACTTTCCCGAGCACGTTGCACCTGTTTGGTGTATAATACAAGTGCTCCCTTGTATATATATGTACTCCCTGTTTACATGTATAATATGTGAGCAGTGAAAGGATTGCGGCTCGGATCACGATGTAGCATCAGGGCCGAGCCGGTCGGCTACGGTGCCCGACCACTCGCCCAACAACTATAAGCACCGGGCATTCGCTTTATTACAACAACTCCTTTCTATCGAAACTTTACGTATATTTGGTGCAAATCTACTGTATTGCATTTATTAGCAGTACCATTCGAAAAAACAACCACTCGTACCGGAATACACATTTTTATCTATCTGCGAAGCTGTATCTACTATTACTGTCATCCCGTCAATCCCGTCATGCCGTTTGAAGTCCTAATACTTCATTAAAGCAGTACTTGTATTAGTTGGTCAGGCTCATCTATATTGTGCATAACAAAGTTATACTCACTGAATTTTTAAAAGCTTCACTGAAAATTTTATGCATACGTGCTATCGAGTGTCATTTATCTGCTCGGATAAGTTGGAAAATCAATGGGGGTTTTTTTTTTTAAATCATATTTTAATGTGTTTTATGGTGCGATCAACAGGACTAAAAGATTATATTCATTGAAACTAACGCACTATAATATAGAGTATGCAAACAATAAAGTGTAACTTGTGCACTGCTTGTGTTGTTCTTATTTATTATAATGTTTGAAAAGCTGTTTCTACATGAATTGTGCTCCATTGCAGATCAAGACCACCACACAGTCTTCGTGTGCACTCGGAGAAAATGTCGAAAATTTTGTTATTTCAGAATTCAAAGGTTACCCTTTCTTCGAGAGGTACATGTTGGTCAATGTATACTGCATAGACCCTGAAATTTCGAGTAGCGCTGTTTTTACTCCGACATATTGCAGTACTTAGTACACGGAATATCAAAAGATTCAGTTGTCGCGGTTGCCTGAACAGGCCTTTCACTTATATATGACTTATGTGTCATGACTTTGTTTATGACAATTAAATCGGTGAAAAAGCAATTATTTATTCGTATTATTCATTTGTTATTAAACTTGTGAAAAAATAGTGGATTTTCATGTTTCTGTTTACGGGGGTCTTTGCTGCCATTGTCCAATCTTGAATTCTCTTTTCGGATTTCTCATCGCATCAATTTGAAATTAATATTGCATCCGCCGAACCCGAATGGAAGATTCCAAAAATGGCATACAATATTCGAATTGAAATCACCGGTCGAAAATCTAGATACATATGTATACTACATGCACCGTGCACTCCATTTCCCACAATACACGTCATGTCTGGCAAAAAGCTTGGTCCAGAAGCTGCAAACACTCCAGAAGCTTTCACATGATGCTGATTGCAGCAGACTCGAAAGATATTGTAAAAGTATCCAATCTCTATGTAGGTATAATGATATTGTGATGATTACCCGTGAGTTGGTGCAATATTAGCCGTACATGGATACAGGAGGGAGTTCTTGGTAAACGAACGATGCAAGAGTGAGAACAGGCTCGCGTAAACTGTTACGTGATGAAATGAAATTTGCCTCTTTCTCTTTCATTTTTTTGCGTGCAGGCTGCGCGTAGTTACAGGTACGATACAATACACTGCACGTACGCAGGTATACAAAGCCACGAGGGAGATCCATTCAATTTTAACGATAAATGCGCGCATCGTCCAAACACGTACCTATATAGTGCGTAGTTTGGCAAATTAAATTAACCGAGCGACGAGAGAGCGCACGGATGCCGCGTGTAATATTATCGAGTGAAAGGATCGAGTCGACGGTCGACGCAGGGTCGCATCAGCTGCGCGATCGGTCGAATCACCAGCTGAGGGCACATAGTTACATTATTGTCGGGAAGATGCAGAGAGAGGACGGGCGCGCTTCTCGGCTCGGATTCATCAATAATTTTATTATTCGATTATCGTCGAGCGCGCGCGCCTCGTTCGAGAGGAAGGATGCTGCTGCTGCTGTATGGCCATGAGAGCTCGCGTTGGATCGGACGGAGAGGGTCGTGATACGCAACTGATGCACAACTGCATTGTACACTTAACGGACGCGCGTGGCGCGTGTGCCGCGTGGCCGACCATCGTATCGTATAATAGAGTTAATCCGATTGCGCCGACTCACTTTCGCACGTTTGAACTATTAGCGGACCAATGCCGTTCCCTCTCGTTCGTTACTCGCTTCTTTCGCCCCGGCGATTGTCTTCGCCAAGTGCAGAAGCCGTCGAGCCAATATATACGTATTCCTCTCCTGCAGTGGTTGACATCCTCTTCCAGCTATATGCCATAGGCTTACACTGTGCCTCGACCAGATGCAGCTGCTCTGCATCTTTTTTTTCTCCATATTATAGCATCATAGATTGTCACTCGGTGAGTGATGCATAGTTATTATTATTATTATTATTATTATTATTATATTGGACACTGACACGGAGGATTAATTCGCACAATTATGCTCCGTGTGCGATGTTTGATGCTTGTTATTAATAGTTACAATTAATTTTATCATGGGCATTTATTTTTAGGCCTACATTTTTGAAAAGTCCACACAATAATCTACAGCACTTATTGTTGGTTGTTTAAATTTTGCCATGGTATAGGGGCAAACGCAATGTTTAAGAAAATATGAAGATGGAAAGCTTATTATGGTTCACGAGTGGCGCAGACACAAATATGTATGTATATATATAAGGTTCTTTCTACTTTCAATGGCAGTAAAGAAGAATGCGAACGTAAACGTATCGTTCGGTAACTGTCGATAAAAATATAAGATTGTCCAAAAATTGTTGATGAATCATTTATTGAATATTAGTGTATTTAAATATATTAATTATTTACCAAAATTTAGTCATAGATAGCCATACTATACATGACACTATTTATTAAATACTATTTATTGAAGAGTTCATTGACAATTATCGAATTGTTGATTGCGCTTTCTTGTCTTTATTTTCAACTTAATTAATCATTGACGATTCATCATAGAGCATAACTGTTAGTATTAATAAACGATCAACTTACCTTAAATAATTATAATGTATAACAAACTACTTCTAAAACTGGGTAATCAGTGATTTTTCTTGCCTGGTTTGTCAACTTGCTGCAGAATCCCAGTTGACACCAGCTAGTCAAAATTTCCTCGTCGCCAACAACTAGTCCCCCTTTCGTCCAAACACGTTTTCCAGTAAAGTTTGAGCTAAATTCCGACTTTGTTCTTGAAACAAAATAAGTCTCGTAGTAATTATGAGTAAAAACCATGCGTACGTAAAACTGCTATGGGATTGAGTACGTAGGTACGTGTAGTGACCAGACAGTATAATTCTACTGCTGAGTAAAGATCACGTTATACCGTATACAGCACCACGGGTAAACAAAAAATGAGGACGGCGCATTGTATACACTAGCGCCTATACATACGTATAAATGTGTAAATACCTGATGTACGTACACGCAGAGCCATCTAAGCGCAGCGCAACGTTCCCCGATCGCAACAATAAGATTTTCTCGTAGTTATAACTATTGTTATAATTATTATATTCCCAGAGGCATGGAGCACAGTAGACTGTGAGTATAAGTTAACCCCGAAAGTGTCCATGGGGTCGAGGAGTCGGCGCATTATACCGATTATAATACGTACGATTACCACAACTATTACAGTTCTCCTTATTCCATGAACAATGCAACAACTATAACAGTTTGGTATTGCGATACGCATTTTTTTTCTTCTACATTTGCTGTGATAATGATGATGACGATGATGATTCTTGCGTTTCGCAGGTATTATACAATGTAGAGACATGCATGTATACGGAAGACGCGAAGGAGGTTGCCTCCATTGTACTTATATACATCTAAAATAGTCGGTCTGCGGCAATTAAGAGCATCAGCAGCAGCAGCAGCAGCAGCAGTAATTTTGAAAAGATTGTCGCCTCGCGCGCACCCCTAGGTATTATGTTTTGTAGGATGATAACAGTGGGGCCTCGAGAAAAGTGTCCTCCGTACGACTTGTACACGTAGAATCACGTGGGGTGCGTAGAGATCGCACGAATAAAAAATACACATGGGTCGGTCGAGACAGGGGAGCCAATCCGTGAGAGGAGCGCGCGCGTGTGTGTATAGCTGGATTTTGGGGTGCGTTCGGAGGGTGAGGGGGGGGGGGAGGGTCAGCCTTTGGGAACCGGCGGAAAGATTTGATCACACATTTGACGGCGGAGTCTTTCGAGCTTCTTACGTATATATATATACGCTCCTGTATACGTCCATGGTTATACCTTACACTTGGGGTCTAGGGGGCTGCCGATACCACTGCAGCTATACAGTACTTACTCCCCCCTTCGTCTATCCTGTACCCACCATATTATACTATTCCCCCCGTTTTCTTTTTTATTTTATTTCTCTTCCTTTCGTGTGACTTATTCTCCCAGCGGGTCTTTTTTTTCTCCTCTCGGTGATGCGGCTTCCGAACTCAACTGCATCGATTACTCATACCTACTTCCCTTCTCTCGACTTTAATCTTCATTTTTCTTTTTCCTTCTTCTTCTTGAAGTGATGCAGGAGAGTCTTGAATACTGTACGTTTATTTTGTGAATACGAGTAAATCACTTTTTTTTTTTGAACCCATGGTTTTTCAGTAAATTGTTTCCAAATTTGTGAATCAGGGAAAATAATAATTTCGACATAGGAATAAGTATGGAGTTTTTAGTACCATCAAAAAATGTCCCATGAGGAAATTAAAGCCATTCCTGGACCTCGAAATCTTTCTTTCTTTTCACTCGCTATAATAGATCGGTCGGTCGAACCAAAGACATACACGTGCAAAGCGCTGGATGCAGGATGCCCATCTGTCGAGATTAAATCTGATGCTTATAATTTCACGGTTCTTTCTCTCTCTATATATTTTTTCGCGACTACCATTTGTTCGTACTGGAGAGCGCTGGAGAGTTGCGGTCTGCTTCTCCTTTTGCTCCTGCTTAACTTAATACTCATCCGCAGTACTTTTCAGAATTTTTTTATCTCGGCACACCATGTGACGTATTTCGCACGCTCTTGTGCTACTCCTCTGGACTGCCGTTTATGTAAGCACAATAAAATCGATACACTATACACGTGATGAGGGGTATAGTGGGTATGGTATTATTACGTGCACGTTTACACACGATACATACATATAATGGGCATCTGGCCTGACAGAAGACACGTGCTGTAGGTACCTTCTACTGTTATTACGTACAACGTACTGCGCTACAAGTACATGTATTTTTATGGAGGAGCATCGCCATCATGCACGATTATAGGTACACATACACACGCACACACACACACACACACACACACACACACACACACAGAGAGACAGCCTGTACTCGATACCAACACCGAGAAGATCTAATATATGCTCGAGTATATATAGTATTAGTTCGTTTTAATGTGCTGTGTAAAAAACTGTGATTGCAGAAGCGCGAACGGTCGCCGAACAAAAGGATGGACCGACTACGGAGGAGCTTTCGGGACAGTTTTCGCCGAAGGAGGGAACCGACCTCGCCCGAGGCAAGCAGACCCCACCAGTGGCAGGCGGACGAGAGTGCGGTGCGCTCGGGCAATTGCGCCTTCCAAGTCAAGGTGTGGAAAAATCAAAGAACTTGCAACAATCGCTCCTCTTTCCCATGCCGTTGTGCAATACCTTCGTTACATTTTTCTCCCATCCAATCCTACAATAAATAATACGCAACGACTAAAAACCTACTTTCCAAATTCAATGCATTTGAAACCTTGTGTGAGTGATGCTATTATTTAACGCGCGCAAAAAATTTACAGTACTTGGGATGCACCGAGGTGTTCGAGTCCAGGGGTATGCAGACGTGCGAGGAAGCCCTGAAAACGTTGAGGGTAATAATAATAATATGCATGTTGTTGTTGTGGTTATTACGATAGGTGATGGATTTTTCAGGCTTCGAAGAGGAGGCCGATCCGTGCTGTCCTGCACGTATCCGGGGACGGTCTGAGGGTAGTCGACGACGAGACGAAAGACCTGATAGTCGACCAGACGATCGAAAAGGTGTCATTCTGCGCGCCCGACCGTAACTGCGAAAAGGGCTTTAGCTACATATGCAGGGACGGTACGACCAGACGCTGGATGTGCCACGGCTTCCTGGCCGTCAAAGAATCCGTGAGTCGAGTGGTGTCATCGTACTGTTAAAGTCGTACTGCTGGACGGCTGGAGAGTATTTTTAAAAACCCCTCGTCCCCCCTTCCGTTTGCCGTGCAGGGAGACAGACTGAGCCACGCGGTCGGGTGCGCCTTCGCGGCCTGCCTCGAGAGGAAGCAGCGCAGGGACCAGGAGTGCGGGGTCACGATGACCTTCGACCAGCGTACCTCGACGTTCACGCGGACCGGCAGTTTTCGTCAGTCGAGCCTCACCGAGCGGATGCAAGACCCCCAGGAGCGCGCGATCGGTCGGTCCAACGTTTTTGCCCGTCCCTATTGATACACGATTACAATATTCATACAATACATCCGTTGATATCAATTGCCATTCACGCAGACGTTCCACCGGCGCGACAAGTGCACAACCCGTACGCGATAGAGAGGCCCCACGCGACGCCCTCCATGCTCGAGCGTCAGGGCTCCTTCCGGGGCTTCGACCAGTTGAACCACGCCTCGCCCTTCAAGCGCCAGTTGAGCTTGCGCGTCAACGATCTTCCGAGCAACTACGAGCGCGTACGCAGCCACAGCCTCGAGCCCACGGATCTGGCGCGCCTGCCCCCCTCGGCCCACCCGCACCAGATGCCCAACAAGCCGCCGGGTGAGTCTCGTTTCGTCCATCTTTCTTTCCTTTGTGCCCGATGTTTTTTTTCACAACCATTTGTACGCACTTTTTTTCGTTTCCTCGCGCGAGCTCCGCAAAAGCTGCAACGTAATTCGTCTTCTTTTTCTTCTTTTTCTTCTTTTTCTTCTTTCCCGGCCACAGAGTACAAAGGATACTTATATTCCTACGCATATTATACATCTATAACCTGTGTATACGATTGTATTCGATTCGCGCACTATTTTTCGTGCATTTCATACTGTCCGTCTCCTCTAGTTTCATACCATGTGCCGCTTGACCTTTCCAAAAACACTATACCTACATTGTTATAAGTATAATAGTGAGTATACATATACGCTAGTACCGACATATCACCGAAAACGTTGATGAATTTTCATCTTTCCTCCTCGTTTATCCTCTATGTACTAGGGGGGTGGGATACACGACCATCTTCAAATGAATCAGTGAACTTCTGCCGGTCGGCGAAATCTCACTCATTCAGTTTGAGAGAGAGAGTTTATTTTTCGATTCATCATTCATTTAGTGCCTGACCCCTCAACGTTTCACTCGTTAGATTGTGCAACTCTTTCTACTATTAAATCCAAACTGAGCGTTATAAGTAGTTGTCCAAAATAATAGCCATTAAAACTGTAGATTATTATACGTGTATGCATCACGAGTATATGCTGTACGATTTTGTAAAAAAAAGTTCAAAGCACGAAATTTGGCTTAGCATCCCGTACTTGCCCTTTACAAATCACACTTTCACGCATTGCGAGAGACACGAGACACCTTTTGATTTAGAAAAAAAAAAAAAATAGAATAAAACGTAGACGAGGTTAATCATATTGGAGGTAAAAGCAGTCCAAATGATTCTAAAACGATTGTTCGTCCGACGCAGTGAGTCCCATACCGGAGATATCGCCGAGCGGACAGGACAGCGTACTGGCGCTATGTCAGCAGGTCACGCGGGACCTTTCGCTCCTCTCCAGCGACGACTTCAGCTCCTCGGTCATAAAAACGACGACCACCGTCGTCAACAAGTTGGACTCGACGACGACGACGACGACGACGACCATCATCCCTGGAGGTAATTATACTCGAACACACGTTTTGTTCTTCAAGTATTAATTTACGATTCCTCCGCCAGTCACCGCCATAACCAGCAGCAGCTCGCTCGACAACCTCAAGATGCTGCAGAACGGCTTCGGTGACATCATCCCCAGCGCAAACAACAACAATAACAACAACAACAATAACAACAACAACAACAACAACAATAACAATAACAACGGCAACGGCACTGGCAGCCACAACAGCAACAACAACAACCACCTCGAGGAGAACAACCCGCTGAACAGCGATGGCCAGAGTAGCTGGCAGGACAGCTCGTCCAGTACCATCTCGTCGGTCAATCCCCGACTGACGCCGATCCTCAACCAGTGCTGTCCCTCGTTGAGTCCGGTTATGTGCCAGCGCAGCGCCGTCAACAGCACCATACCCTCGATATTCGACACCCCCGCGGCGAGTCCCGTCTTCAGCACCGCCTCGAACTCCTCGTCCATCGGCAGCGGCGGCACCCACCAGTTCGCCAACAGGTCGCCAGTGCCGGCGCAACCGCCCCCGCCCCCGCCGATCTCGGAAGGCCCGACCGGCGTGACGACCGAGGCCGTTACAACTCTGGCACCATCTTCCTCCTCGTCCTCCTCGTCGAGTATTATACCAGTGGCCGAGGTAGGTTGATTGCTGCTCGTAGCGAAAACTTTTTTTTTTTTTTTCTGCAAAATCGGAGAATCCCGCAGTTTACGGTGCAGAATTCTAAACGAGAAATCCTAGTTCCTAGGAGCTTGGAATGAACAACTTCAGGCGTTATTCGTGCTATTCGTTGTGTGATTGGTCAAGAGCGGGTCAATTTGAAATTGAGGTTTAAACATTTTTTTAAAAAAGTCATCCAAATCAATGAAAATTATGACTAACGGTTACAAGATAATTAATCATGACATTTTTCTTTGAAACATATGTTTAATTAAATGTTGGGGGGTTGGCTCGCGAAGCGTACAGAGGACAGAGCCCCCTAGTAGTAACAATAGATTAATTAATAAGCATGTTATTCTCCTCTTTTGCTCCAAAATTGTCATCAAATTGTTTTCTCTCAATGTTGTTACTGGAGCCTTATGAACGTAGAAAAACTAAAATCATTGTTAAAACAATACATTTAAAATCGCTGTATTAGTATCAGACCGTCATCTGTTCGGGGGGGCGTTGTTGTGGGTGCCCAGTGCCAGGTAGGGGGGGGGGGGGGGGGGGGGGGGGGGGGGGTTATTTCATTGAGTTTATACTCTCTTGGCGGTTATATTTTAGAAAATAACGATTGTATGAGTTCGAGGGTGTATAAAAATGCGGGAAGTTTTTCCAAGTGTTACTGATTCGACAGATGCACAAGAATGAAGAAATAGCTTGAAAAAAAAAAAATTAGCAGCGAATAATATCGGTAAACTACAATCAACCCGAAATTTAAAGGGACAAGGCGGGATTTTTCCCGATTTTTCCACCAAGATTCATGCAGACTATTTTTCTACAATCGCTTGAAGCACTGGACGTGAATTTAGCTTTCCCAAGGGCACAGATATAGAAGTGCCGAGAATGAATGATCAACTCAAAGTGCATACGCAGTCTGAGAAAACTTCTCTTGTGTATATTGAAGGTGCAGCCGGTACAGCCGAGAAAGCCGGAGCCTCGAAAGGCGGATCAGTGGGCATCCGGAGCCCCGATTCCCGCGTCAAAGCTTTCGTCGGTTCCCCCGCCGGTCGCCCCACGTCGGGCGCCACCTCTGCACGCCAGAGCTATGAGCCTCGGCTCCGCTGTGACGAATCCCAATACCGCGAGGCAAGGACCCGCCGATCCCTTCGATGCCGCCTGGGCAGACACGGTAGCAGCGCGCAGGCAGACCTCCACCACCAATCCCTTCGTCATGCCCAACACCACACAAGCTTTTCAGGTGAGCGTGCAATTTTTACATACTTGCCACATTATGATGTATATTATGCATACCAGAGAGCAGTTCACCTTCGCGACCCTTATCCAACGCTGTTGCATCATGTTTCTGTTTTATTTCCAGGTGCAATTGTAGCCGGAGGCGGAGGAGGAGCAGCTCAGGGGAGCGTGCAAATTTTCAACGCAAAGTTGAGGTGCTCCAGACTGCAAGATGCCCTAGAGCGTAGCCCGAGCTGATGAAATATTAGCAAATGTTGTGGTTTATTGGTCCTCGGGAGAGGGGACAAAGTCAAGCTGCTGAGTTCACGATGCTTCGAAATATAAAAGTTACTACTCGCAGCGACGACTGTTTTGTTTTTCCAGATTTCAGGGGCTTGGGGCGTGTGTTGCAGTATGTGTAGTATTGCGTATATGCAAGATTAGTGAAGGCGCATTCGAAAACTTGTTACATTTGTAAAAAGTTTAGGTTACCGGCGGTGTGACGGTATTATTGGCCCATATTTATGAATCCAATGTTATACATATTTCGTATTAACATGACAAGTATTACGATGACTCTACCATGTAGATTTACGGAAAGATGACGTGCAAAGTTAACACGGCCACGTGAGAGATAGATAGAGAGGGGTACCTAGTACGTGCCATTCAAATGGCTGATTGTAAATATTGTTTGAGTCTGTTATCAAGTTATACTTTGACGTGCAGCACGAGCCTTGGAAATCTGTAACTACTGTCGCATGTCGTCTTTGTCGTCATTCGCTTTACGAGAACTCGATACAATTATAATAATAATACTATTGCCACGAATTTAGCTAAGGGTAATAAGATGATACTTAAAAAGCTGCAATAAACTTAATTATAGTCTGACTTACGTAGGCTCGAGACTTGAGCTGTTATTGTCGTTCTCTGCATGATGCGCAAAAATTAACACGCACCGATGAACTTCTACTGCACCAACTTCAATAACTTTATTACAAAAGCTACGACGTATTAAATAAATAAATAAATAAATAAATAATAATAATGATAATAACAAAAATATATAGCGTTGATAAAGTTAGAGGGATATAGCGGTCTTATCTTTGCTATATGAAAACACAATGTCGAATGAGAGGAGTAGAGCGATGAATGTATCGTGCATGAAGTATGAAAACAAAAAAAAAAGTAGGTATTTGTTGAATATATCGGACAAGATCTGTGATATGCTGAATTGGTCAGTACTTATGATTCGCGGGGATTCGGCATCTGTAAGATAAAAGAGTAATTCGGAACAAAAAGGAGAATCGACAGGATTGCAGTGTCCTTACGGGTCGAAACGTATATTGTCGGGCTGCCCCGGAATGATTAAGTTATTTTAAACCAAGTCGGAGTACAAAGTTTTCTTTGTTTTACTATACAAATATTGAAATAAACTTTTTTTTAATCGAATTTTAATAAACTAATAAATAATTGAATTTACACGACCCTAGAATTCGGAGAGGTTGAATGCGATATGCCTTCAGAGTTCAGACGGTGAATAAGCGGATAGTTCTACGTGTTTGGTTGAAAAGGAAATTCAAATGTAGTTAAAAATGAGTCTGGTTGTTGTTTTATTGGCTTAAAACTCCGCACTATATCATTATTACTATAAAAATTAGAAGACGTGAATATAACATTACATGTTCTGTCTAACAATTGTTGTTTATTATAAATCGGTATTTTTCTCGAGAGATGCGAACACAATATTATAAATGTACCATGATTGGTTACGACTGTAGCTATTCAAAGAGAAAATTAGTGTAGACTGCTGTACAGCAGTAGAGATAGATAACGTTAGAACGAAAAAAAAAAAAAAAATGAGTGATATATGCTCGATTTACTAAGCTGTGCAGATGAAAGCGAATGTCGCTTTTGTCAAATTTTTCGATTTTGTACGTACGACGAAACAATATTAATAATTAGAGTACGGTGTCGATGATTTCAAAGGTCGAGTCTTTCAACTTTTTTGTTTTCTCTTAACTATCGTTTACAAGTGCGAGTTCAACAAAGTTCAGTCAATTTTATAGATAATTTTCAAATGATTATCATGTGTTTATACCTGACGTGAGATTTGGTGTGCAACTCCATGAATTTATAAATTTATTTGTTAATTCGTTAGTATTTTTTTATCATGTCAAATAACACTGTGAAATAATTTTATTGATTAATTTTGTAAATAAGAAAGATTTGAAGCATTTATTACGAGAAACAAGAGAACTAGATGTGCTAAGACATTAAGGATCGAGTTAATTAAGAAACATTTCACATGTGAAATACAAAAAAAAAGGCTTTAAAATATTTCCAATTTTATTAATGAACTACCGATGCAACTAGCTGCATCACGCATTGGTTGAAATGAAAGTTTTTAGATGCAAGTAACTGTTGAAGTTGAGAAAATTTGAACGAGGCGCCTACGTGTATAAACCTAACTACTGATCGCACACTTTTTACTAAGTTTTTTAAATATCATTACAATCAAAGAAAACTTTTTTTTATCTAATAAGCTGCTTAACCTATTTTACGATTCTTAATAATGCTACTCAACCGACGAAAGTAAACATTTGAAACGAAACTTGTATAAATTTTCCTTTTTTATATTTCTGACGAGTATTGAAAGTTTACAAAGTGGTCGTTCGAATTCAAGAACAACGATTGTACCTATGTAAATTTCAAGAAAAATAACAGCAGGGTGGGTAAACAATTTATTTGAAAAAAATTTTGTTGAAGGCGACAGATTTCGGCTAAAATTTGCAGCTCAGAGGTGGAAAAAAAAACCAGTATCGATGTCTTTCGTCCGTCCCGAAAAAAATCGAAAAATACTATGGTAGAGCAACGTCGCGAAGCACAAGTAACAAAAAAGCCAAGTACTTATGACAGTACTTATATAAATATTATAAATATATGAATCGTTGGTATTCTATGTACTTAATCTATTGTTTTATTTTCTTGTTTCGTTAACAGAAAATGTATTATTTTGCAGCAAGCTCAAATTGAGGCAAATTTCAAAGCTTGTGCAAACAAACAAATAACATACTTGAATGTAAAAAGTGCCTTTAGTTGATCGTGCTGCAAAACAACTGTCGATTGTTTTGAATAACTAAAACATGACCGGTATATGTATTGTAAATACAGATTATTGCGTTAAAACATATAGTAACAATTATATATTATTACGATCACAATAATAATTATCATTATTATTATAATATTACTAACATTCTTGACATATAAATATATATATAATATTATATGATAAACAAAGGAACGAAAATACTGCAAAAACTCGTGTATGCAACAGTCTTGCGAAGCTAGACTATTTTATTCATTTGACAGCGAATTGCATTTAAAGTGAGAAGATAATGAATAAATTGGCGGAGAAGATAGTAGTGCAAGCTGTCCCTATGCGCTGCTCACGTGCTTGACAATTTCTACATCCAAAATTACAAAATTACAGACATAATATTAGATGCATAAATCGATATATTTTCAATCGGATATATTTTTGTTTTATTTGTAAACTCAACTCAATATCTTCATCACCAAGATGATCAACGGCAATTTGTACTCGAAAATCAAGCGCGTGCCAAAATTCTAAAAGTCGAAAGGTACACATGAACACCCGTAATCTCGTTTCAGCGAAGTAAAATGTAAATGAATTGCTTAGCAAGCGCTACTCTGATGTACAATAATTTTCCGAAATGAGTTTTTATCTGTGTAAATAAAGCAGAGGGCGATTCCTTTACACTTGTCGTGCACAACGGTGCACAACGCACCTCAAGCGCCTGTATATTTTATGAACATCTTTGTTTTTTTTTTTTTTCCTTTTTTTTTTCTTCTTCCTCATGCGATGTATCAGCCTCTGTAAAATTACAGTTTATTATATATCTGTTGCGATTACCAGCCATTTCTTTTTATTTAATCGAACCTTTTCAATCAAACCCCTTTCCATATTCCACGTTGCGGCACCCAACACCAGAGTTCTCTACCTCCCCTGCACGGGGTTCTGGCAAGATAAACGAGTGTGAAAAAAACTTTGAACGAAGAAGAAAAATATGACCAAGTACCTTAACACCGACAAGTGATGAAAACAAAACTACGAAAAAACGTTGCTTCAACATCCCGTACTCGAGACTGTACCTTACTACTTTTTAATCTGTTGCAAGTTTACGATTTACAACCCCGAGAAATAATATTTTCGTTTGTTCGAGTGACCGTAACGTACAAGTGGTAGCAGAGTAGCGAATGAAGTCACCACCACAACCACAGGTCCGGCCAAAAAGTTGTTTTCAAAGTATAGTCTGGGATAAGTATTTAGTGGTTGGCGGCAGGACAGAAATGTACTACGGGCAGGCACCGTGCCACCGAACCAACAACCACGGCCCGAAGAAGTTTATCCAACGCTGTACTACTTTCCCCCCCCCCCCCCCCCCTGCTCTCTCTCTCCAGCTTGAGTTTCGAATAGTCTTTGTTTTCGATTAATTGGACTCCCCGAAAAGTTAGGCCCCGGCCAGCATACGAGAACTTTCGAGTTTATTCTTTCCGTTCGGAAAAATCGAGAAAAAAAAGAAAAAAAAACGGGACGCCAAAGTTCCCCCCCCCCCCTCCCCCCCGTTATTTACCGACTCTTGACTTTAGAGTTTGGAAAAAATACCGTTCGATTGCAGCGAAAGATCCGCAGATGCGTATTGTCTTGCGGTAATGCGACACCTTTGGGCTCTTTCAGCCGAACAGCGTATAGTTACCCTGCAAACGCGCTCAACCTGACTTGTGTGTATACATATGTATACGGTGCAAGGATAGCTCGGAGAGGGGAGAAACAGTCGAGAGAATCTAATACACGCGGCAAAGCTTCCCTTTCACGCTCCGAGGGAGTCGGAGTCACGGGGGTGCAAGTTAAGCTCCCACGTGGATCGGGCGCAAAGTGTAACTCGTTGTCGAACGTCCGTTATACTGTCTGCGAGATCGACAGGTTGCTCGACGGGCGCTCGGGCGCTACTCCCCGCGAAGAGAGCCTTTTGTTCTGCTCCGCGATTGTTCTCCCTCTCCGCTTTCGAAGTAATACCTCCCCCCGGTGTCTGCCTTTAGTCATGCCGCGTGACTTATATTAATTCTTCCTCCGCGTCTGCGGTATTTATTTTTACACCTTTCCGAATCCGAGTCCATTTAATATACAGTCTGTGCAAATGCACAACAATACTGCACTGTGTATATATACTTACGAAGCTGTACAATGTCAAACGGGGGAAAACATCATTGTTACTACAGCGGTTAATTATAGCGGCTCTCTAATGGAAGTTACGCAATGATCATTATTACGCAACATCACGGACGCCGAATCAACGGTTCGCGTAGCAACTGCCGCTGGTTGATACTAACGATAAGTACGAGCGGTAAATAACCACGGGATGAGTAATTCTACACTTTAGGGACACTTTTGCACGCGGAAGACGCATTTTTAAAGCTCTTTAGCGCAAATAATAAAATTAATTTTAGTGTTGTGGTAACTATGTTTTTTGTGCTCTCATGCCAATCGTCCTGTCATTGAATGGATTTTCCAAGGACCCTGTCGTCGTTCCGTGAAAGTTGGAGGATGTACTTTTGAGCTGGTACATCTCTCTTTCAACCGAGTCGTCGTCGTCGTCGTCGTCGTCGTCGTCGTCCACAGGGTCTCGTGCGTCTTTTCGCAGACACATTATCGATATTAGGTACCAACTCCCTACCAGAGTGCAGCGTCATCGCGCACCAGACGGGAAAAGAGAAGAACCCTGCTTCTTCTTGAAAATGACTACAAGACCGCGTGCCCTCGTGCATCCACGTCCCTACCTGTATAGGCATAGGTATTTACATTTCGTGGCCAGCTCTGCTCTCCCCTTTCTCGTTGTACGAATCTTTATGAAGTATACTATACACAGTAGTCGTCGGCAGGATGACTTTTTGTAATTTTCTGATTAAAGGAGAGGAAAAGGGAAGAAACACGACTCGCCCTGTTGAATCGGCTCGTGTTTGTTTTCCGGGGATGACAAAAAAAATGACATGTACGTTTCCGACGCACTTCGTAATTAATTACTCCAGCGGATACAACATGCAACCGCAACCGTAACGCTATCAACTTAGGCATTTTACCAAATTTACAAGAGCTATTAGCTTCCTCGATTCGTGTAATTCTTGTGATCTTGTACATCCGTGGCTGCCTGCTGGGTACAATCGTACGTTTGGGTTAGCACACGCTCTCCGTTGGGCGATGAGATTTTCCTCCACTCCGTTCGCGCGAATTGTTGCTCGAGGAGAAAAAATAAAAATACGAGAGACCCCGTTGCGTCCGACGGTGAAGAAATAATTAAATTTTGCAGGTACGCGCTGTACGGAGCTGGGGCCGAAAACGAGCCCGAAAACGATACAGAGGAATAACCGAGAAACGAGAAAAATAAAGGCGCTTGGGAGGAGAAAATGGAAGGAATATCTACTCCTTTGGCGAGAAGCAGCGGGCAAGAAGACCTGATTATTGGGTCGTAAGGCCAAGCCCCTCTGCATGCCTACGCCTCGCGTAATGGTACTATATATGTATAGTTAGAGGATGGAGGCGAGACTGCGAGAGCCGAGGAAAACTCACTTTCGCCCTTTTCCGCTTTTGTACAGTGTAGCTGGCACGGAGAGAGCACTTAATGTAATATTCCGCCGGGGCTTGCATTCGTTTACCGCTTCTCTCTTACTCCCTCCAATACAGCTATATTCCTATATTGATAAAATGCTATATTGTTATAGTACTTGTAAGTGTATGTACGCAGTTATGCGCGACTTGGTCTGGTCGGAGGTAATAAAATTAACCAATAACGTGAACATCCATAGAGTCGAATGTGCAGCTCGTATCGGTCTCTATATCCAACTACCCTCGTGACTTGTATCGTATACGATGCTTGAAAAGACTTGCCGTTTCGAGTGTGCGTGGCGGGATCGAGATTTTTCAAATTAAAAATGCAATACTCATTGATCGAGCTTGTTGGATTTTATTGGCAAATAATACTTTACATGTTCACCCTTACGAAAGGGCAAAATACGAGAAATATCGCGGACGAAGGGGAGATGGAGTAAATTCACGGAGCAG
>JAPYYV010011702.1:0-15056 GCA_030522625.1 Copidosoma aretas | reverse complement strand
AGGATGAATTTGCCCGATTTCTCTGTTATTATTTCCAAACGCAGCCCCCTCCCCTTCCACGCTACTTTTTAGTAGCCACCCGCTCCTCCTCCCCCTTCCGTACTAAATAAGAATGAATTTGTTCGTATGCTCTTGTATTGATGTTTGCTAAAATTTGTACATAACCTTAGACCCCTTCATCAATTTTAAAGGAAAGACCCTACCACTCTCCTTAACTTCGTTCTTATTACCACCTTTTCCCAATTAATTAACAGAGATAGAAACTTTAGCAAATTTTCAAAGCACTTTTGAGATATTACTAATGGCGCACTAGTATTTTTTTGTTAGATGAACAACGACTACCTGGTACCTAAAATTTCAGTCCATTATATGTTGGCACATTGATTCAATATTTTTTTTCATTCATACTTTATGATAAAGCATGATCTACTAATAGTTTAAGAAAAGAGCATATAAAATTAGGAATGCAATTGTATGAACGTTTGTGGAATGCTATAAAAATAGCCCGTCCAAATTTTCTGAAAGTTTTTAGAACAAGGAAAACATTAGTAATCTTTACATAATATTATCTACATACGTTTAACTACCTTGATACATGTAACATCGTAATATAGATGCAATGGTGATTATGAGGAAACATAATAAACTAGATTTGTTCATACCAGTAACATGCGATCATGCGTGAAAGAAATTTAGAGTAGTTTGATGAAACCTAACTAAAACGACGCCAGATAACATACCGAATCTTATGGTAAGATTATTCTGTACATAAGTATAGTCACTTTCAGACGATATAACTAGAAAAAATATTGTTTGTAAAATTTGAGCTTACGCCTACATTATTAAGTCTCAAAAACGTTGTCTACAACACCCATATATTCTAATGCCATAGCGTTCTTATAATGAAAAGATTACATCTGAAGATATACAGAAGAATGTTTCTGCTTGTATCATTTAAAAAAAATGAAACACTAATAATAATAATATTTTAACATATTCTACACGGTCCTAACACTGAACTTAGTGGTTGTTTAAATAATTCTAAGAAACTGCTCGTCTAAAATTTCCCAAAATTTTTTAATGAAGGGACAACGATTAGAATAAAATTGTCATCGTGCCTATAAAATTCATAAAAATATACTTATCAAAATCATATTCAGTTGACTAAAAACGAAAATAAAGTACCATTACATAATTGATTAGTCCTGTTATTTAATAAATTTTTGGGAATGTTAATTATATTTATAACTGCACCCACGGAAGAAGAGGCAGTGGTTGTATTAAAATTTGAAAACTTGAAGATTCTGGCAAAGAAATGTGAAGTAAAATTAAAAATTGTCTAAATTCTATACAACTAATTCCAATCAAAACAGCATGCAAATCTGAAAAATTGAGAATTTGATGAGGAAGTCATAAGGTCATTAACTCAGCAGTGTTTCTTGAAAGTAGATAAAAATCCGTTTTCGAAAAAAATAACACCGTAAGTAGAATGAACAATCGGAAAACACCGCTTACGTCATCAGTAAATTGAACAAAATTTATTATTTGCGAAAATCATGAAGTATATTCACCCTCCTGAATCTTTTATTCATAACAAAAAATTAAAATTTGGGAAGAAAGAAGAAACATTATACAATAATAGCAAGATTTAACATTGTTTTTTCTGAAGATCATACGAGATTTTTTTTTAGAATAATGTTCAATAAAGCAAAAGAATCAATTTTATTCAATGACTTTAAAAGACACAATACAATCAAATATGAGACTTGTTAGGCTAGAGTAGTGGTTATGTTTTGCAATACTTTCCAAGCAGCTCTAAGCTATTATTGTTATGTTATTTAATTAATTACTACAATTTCATGCATGATTATAGATCTCTAAAAACATTTAAGGTGATAAAATTTGGTGCAAATTAAGAAATTATATTGATAAAATTTTTCCTATAAAAAGAAAAATATTATTCAGCAGATAAGCACAATTTTTGAAATAAAAAGAATAATTGTATAAATGATTGATTTACTGATGCCAAAAAATAATGATAAAGAAATGAAAGTTGATTACAAGGAAATTAAATATCGTACACAAATTTTTAATACAATGAATGAATAAATTAACAAAGATCAATTAAAAATTTTAAATGTTTATTTTAAATGAAAAAATAATTTAACTTACCGATGGCCATAGAAAGGAGGATCTAAGAAAACAATCTCGTACACAACTTTATTCTCTCATTTGCTCTACTAATATAAAAAAATGTCGTTAATTGTATTGACTGGTATGGCATTAATAATACTTTTGATTAAAATGAACATTCATAGGAATATTGATTGATGGCTGGATTAAAATGATATTTACAGCTTATTTTTTTAATGCAAATCCGAAACAAACATTAAGAACTGACTAATTGCATATACAAATTTTCTTATTTAATTATAATTTCACACCAGTGTTTTTTGTTCATTGAATTAAACAGTGAAATTTTGTTTAAATAAAGAAAAATTGTTTTTATCAGTTGATCTTATAATATGCAAGGTTAATACGGTGTGTGCACCAAAATTTGATCAGTGTATTATTATTTTTCTGTATTATATAGTAATTTTAAAGCGGCGGTCAACACCACCTACCTTCTACACTCCCTATCCACGGCACTCCCTAATTAGGAATAATAGGTTAAAGTTTGGATGGGTAGGGTTATTGGACCCCATTTATCTCTCCTCAAGTTAAGGTAAAGTTGGTTTATTTTCTCCGTGTTTCTGGAATAGTCAAAAACTAAACCCTCCCCACTCCCACACTACTACAAACAAATGTCTTCTTCCGAGGATAGCCAAAGCTAACTGAAAAAAACGTTATTAAAGTTTTTTACACGATTGAAATAAAAATTTTCTACCGCTTAATTTTTTGAAAGTATTATCTGGCATTAGAGTTGGCGCGCTGAGCGCGCAGATGGCTTTAGGGGGAATACTCCCCCCCCCCCCCCCCCCCCCCCCCCCCCCCCCTAACTTACACCTTAAATGAGGCAAAATTCGTTATTTTTAGCGTGGAATTTAACCCCCAAAAAATTGTGTTAACTTCCTCCCGCTACCCGCCAGCTCCTCCTTGGCTCCCCACCAGACTCTTCACCCTATCTCATCGCCCCAGCTCCCCAAAAAAATATTTTCTGTTTTATCGTAAACTTTGACTCCACTATTAGTTTCTAGCCCCAAAAAATGTTTTTTTGTTTTATCGTAAATTTTGACTCCACTATTAGTTTCTTCTATATAAACTATTCAGTCACACTTTTTATACATTTTAGGTTTTAGAAATTTAACTAAAGTATACAATTTTAGTCCAATTTAAATAAGTTACTGAAAAAAAAAATTCAAAATATAGAACGTCATTCTGTATGAAATTTTTTATGTAAAAAAATATGGCATTACATATGGTATTACATAAGGCAATACGTGATTGGTTTTAGATTGTTACTGTCATCTATAATTTCACGTGGAAAAACATATAGAATTAGAAGTTTAAATTAAAAAAAAAATTTTGTCACACATCTGATTACTAATTGGTCGATAATCAGTTTGTTTCAAAATAATCTGGTTTCCCTAAGATAGTCATGTTTATAAAATAACAACAATCATGCGTAATATGAATGTAAGAGTGCGTATACTATAAGGGGCGTATGCACCGAAAGCAATACTTACGTGAAAAGTTGTTTGTTTAAATTTTATTTAAAAAAGATATTAGTCATGATGCGAGGCTGTAAAATGAGCTGCAAGAATATTTCCCTGAGAGGAAACATTATATGTAAAGTCTTAACTCATAACGTATATTTGTTTTTAGCACAGCAAAAACGCTACTATAATTTATCGGTAAATATAAGTATTTACATTCATTAGACAGGGCAAAAAGGGCTTTCGATGCAATTTATTCATGGTGTTTATGTTAAGATTTGTAATAATAATCAAAAGACTTCGTTTTTTAACAAATACTAATCACGTTATTTGAATTTTTTGAATAATTCTTTAATTATTTAAAAAATTTGGCCTCTGAATACTAATACATAAAAAAAAATTAAATTTGTTAAATGCTCAATGAATTATAGTTATCATCTTTGATGAAACAATTTATAAATTACTATTACCTTAACTATAAGTATAAAAAACAATTTAAAAAAATACCTGTATAAAAATAAAAGATTACTTTGAAATAACAAATTCAAGCCTGTAATAGATTTTTTAAATTTTATTCACAAATTTGAACTATTCATCGAGTAGTAAAATATTGTTCATTATAACAAAATACAAGAATTGACGCTGTCAAAATATTCTAAACGGTAAGAAGTCGCTTTAGCTGAATGAAAGTTATATAATTACTGGATATTATAAAAGCTTTTCAAATAGAATGGTGGAAATTGTATAAGATGTGTATATAGTGCTCAAAAAATGCAATGAGCATAGATGCAATATACCAACGAAATTATTGTACTAATATAAGTATAATCATGATCCTATATTGATGCAATACGGATGTTGCACAGTATATTTAAATGTCCGATTATTTTTAAGTTTTTTATAGCTTTTATAGTTGTTCTATAAGTACTTAAAATTAATTATTTTTTTTTTTTTAAAGAGTTAGTGAGTTGACTAAAAAAAACGGTACTGTATTTGTTCCATATAAATTCATCCGGTAACATATGCTAAGTGGTATTTGATTATGTGTTATCTGTAATCACAATGGATCACGACTGTGTATGTGTCTAGAGTCCTAGCCCAAGCAATAGTTTTTATCAATGTTCTATTATTTTTCAAATTGAAAGTTTTTTGAAAAGAAATATTTGCAGAATACTACTATAAAAAAGAACAAAAATTAAAATATTTATATGTTAAAAAAGATAGACATATATTTTAAACATCTTTTTTTTAACTAAACAATAAAGATATTTTAAGCTTCTCTGATAGATAGTAGAAAAATTGCTAATCTGATAGGAAATTATATAAATTTATGTAATAATTATTAATATGATTTATTTTATTAATATCAAAAATTAAGACGTTTGCGAGCAGAGCGCGGTGGTGGGCAAATATACATAAGGAATAAATATCACAAAAAAAGGACAGGTTACGTTTCGTAATTACACAGGTATTAAAGAAACTAAAAATGATAAGATAAATGAAGGTAAATCATTGCAAATTGATAAACAGGATTCCACAATAATCGGGCAGAAAATATGGAATATAAGAAAAATCAAATAATATTAAAAAGAAAAAAGAGTAAAAATAAAATTGAAGACAAACGTTAAAATAATAAATTTAATTAGAGATACAAAAAATAGACAAGCCTGAGAAAACTAAGCTAAGTAGAAGAAAGCAAAATTTAAATAAGATTTAAAAAGCTATTGAAAAATTGAAACAAAAAAAGAGATGGATGGTAATGAAAACAAGAGGCAAGGAGAATAAATTTAAAAATTTGTAAAGAGACAACAATGGTACATATTATACGGAAAACAAAAAAAAGGAGTATAGTGATGAACAGCACAGTCTAGAAAGATTTTTACAAGAATATATCCATCATTGAATAAAAAAATGTCTTAGGAAGAAAAAAAAACTGAAAAGACACAGGAGAAGACAGTATTATGGACATCTGTTTGCATAATCTGTAAATGATTTGGACGATTAATTTAAATAACATAATTCACATCTTTTAGACTAACACACATACCGTAGAAGCGTGGGACATGGAAATAATGTATCAAATTCACAAGGCAAGGAAAAAGTAGAAGGACGTTAAACTACAGAGGAGTAGCTTCATGAATGTAACATACAAGATTGAAGAAATTATAATCGCTAAAGAAGTAGAAAAATCGGTAGAGCAGAAAAAAATAATAACAGAGAATTAGGCTGCCATCATAGCAAAGGGAATAACAAGATACCATATTTTTGAACCAAATAATTTAATTAAAAGTAAAATAGGGATGGTCGTCAATAAATTGTATGCTGTGTTCGTAGACTGCAAAGTAAAATTTGATAACATTGATAGAGAAATACTCCAGGCCAAAATAAATGTGAGAGGAATAAGTATAAAAATGGCAAAAATGTTGAAAAAAATCTAAAAATATACAAAAAAACAGTTTATTACGGCCAGGAGCTAACAAATTTATTTGGAACTATAAACAAAAAATAGGCAAGGGTGTCCATAAAGCCTGGTACTTTTGAGTTTATTTATATAGAAAATAGACGATAAGTGGATCTAAAATGATACAGGAGGTGCAACTGTAGGCCAATTCAAAATTTACTGTTTCAACTTATTTGATGACGTTGTTTAAGGCGCTCAGTATATTAAAGACAGAAAACATATGCAGAAAGACTTAGATAAATATAGTACAAAAAATATACTAGAAGTACATCTAAAAAAAATAAAATAGTAATTCTTAGAAATGAATAAGGGATAGAAACAGATCTGTTTGAATTTAAATGCAATGCAATTAAAGTTTAAAACTAGGATATGTACCAAGATGTTTGTTTCTTAACAAAAAAATTCCGTGGATCGGAGAAAAACGACTGGTTGGAAGCAAAGGACAATTAAAGCAGATTTAGGCTTAAGTATAAAAGATAAAGGATAAAGTAGTAAGTTTGAATCAAAGATTACTTTATGGAATAAATGATCAAATTATATTGCACATACATGGCGAAGACTTGCGTGTAAAAGAGAAAAAAAAACATTTAGAACAAATAGATGATAAATTCAAAATATGAAGTTAGGTTCAAATGCAGACACAAAGATGCATATGAAGATTGAAGGCGGGCAGGGTAGGCATGGATTTGGAAATAGAAAAGAAAATGAAGAGGAAACAAGATAGGTTTAGATTTATAAATAACATATTGATTTTAAATGCGAAAACATGAGGATATATAAGAAATAAAGGTGGGTAGGGTTAGCCTAGAAAAAGGCATAAAAAGGAAAAAAAAATTTCTTTTCGCGAAGAATAATAAAAATGAACAAGAGCAATTGGTCTTATTTATGCTTAATAGAAAAATTAACGGAGATCAAATAAATAAATCATACAAAATAGGCAAAAAAGAGAGAGTAATATATTTAAAAGTGAAGGATGTAGCAACGATAGAACTTATAAAAGGAGCAACGAAGGGAAATAAACTTGAGAGAATCAAAGATAATTTTACAAAGGAAAGAAAGACTTGTGCCAATCAGGAAGTAAAGAAAAACTATATAGTAAATGACAACTCTATGATCCCTTGAATATAAAAAAAAAAAAAAAAATTAAAAAGAAACACAAACTTTAGCAAAAAGAAAAATACATAAGTGAGTTTAAAAGTTTTCAAGTGATGGACTGTAGTCTCTGCAATAAAAGAAAAAAAAATTATAAAATCACATATTGATATGTGACTAGTAAAAAAAAACCAGCAATTTAATGAATAATAATAATAATATCAGTCGGAATTATAGAAAGAAAACGTAGTGGAGGGATGTGCAAGAGAAAGATTATTTGTGTGACTGTATATTTTATTTATGTAGGTAAAGAAGGCACTACAGAATGAAGAACTAAAGTTCAATGATATGTTATGCGTTATAAATTATAATATTATAGAAAAAAATAAAATTTAAGCATATTGAAATGTGTTTAATCAATTACGTATCATAATCTGTTGAAGAAAAATTAGTATTGATTTGAAAACATATGCATCTTTAATAGTTATGAAACAAGAAGGGAAAATGTTAAAGAATATAAAAATCGATATAGGAAATCAAATAAAAAAAATATATATAACTATTCAGTAAAAATTTCACAATGATATCATGCAATGAACTTATATCTATAATTTATTCTAAAATGTTCTAAAATGTCCAAGAAAAGGCTCTTAACTATATCTGTAAAGATTATAATTGCATGTGTATCGATATCAACCATCAATACAAAATAGAATCATCATCAATATTGAATACCTGACAATTATTTGATAAATCAGTGAACTTGTTTTACGTATTGAGTATATATGTTCGAATTTTGAGCTAATTTTTAAGAGATTGCTTTTGTCATCTGTGTTTTTACGCATATGAGTAGTACCATCGTACTTTGAAATTAGGTGTTACTGATCAATTTATACAATGTTCATGAATAAAATGAACTTTCATAAGTATAGAAATAAAAAGTATTATGTTACAAATATTTAACAAAACTTTTTAATCAACAGTTATTTGAGTCTTATTAGTTGTAGGCTCGAAAGTGTTACCAGGCACTCTTCTATTTCTTTCTGTTTAATAAAAAGAAAAGCTACCTCTAGAATTTTATGAAGTCAGAAGGATTCGGTCACTTGTAAGTATGTCGTTAGAATTTACTTATGAACGATATTTTAGGTATAAAAAACACTTCCTGGCACTCTTAGAAAAATAAAATCAAAAATTTTTATCGAGAAATTGTGTTGAACAAATATTATGTGACTTTTGATAATCCGAAAAAATTTTACGATCTTATCATTTTTAGCAATAATTGAAATTGCCAAAGTTTCAAAGGATAGCAAGATAGCTAGCTTTTCTCCAGCTTCAATTAAAGCTTAAATCAAGTTCTTTAAATCCTACTATTATTTGTTTAGATTCGTGCGTTTGTTTTAAAGTTACAAACCATCAAAGATTGAGAACTTACAGTATTACGAGTTACGTGAAGTTTTATTAGCGTTTATTGATAAGTACTTTAATATTTTACTTGAAAATAAAGCATTTTACAGAAAAATTAATGATAACATTGTATGCCTAGTATTTAATAACGAAAATGTAAAGTTTTTATATTGTTGTTAATAATTAGTAACTAATAAAAAAAAGGTATCTTTAAACATAAGTAACGCAGATTTTTACGTTATATATGCAGAGCATAGAAAAACGATAAAAAATTGTAATTAGAATAAATTGGATTTTTTCTCTTTTTCAACCAAAAAACGAAAATTTGAAAATTCGTTGAAATTACTCATATGTGCATAAAAAATAAATTCTTGTTGGTATTATTTAGACATAAGAAAACAAATATTCAAGTATAACGATTCGCGTGCATAGCGCGCAGGGGGCGGAGCCCCACCAGTATATATATGTACATATATTAGTGTGGCTTCGCTCCCCTGCGCGCTCCGCGCGCCAACCCCCCAATTTCAATAGTTATATTGTCATGTCGGAAAAATAAACAAAAAAGTTTATTTTTAATACACACGTATGCGTACAAACATAGATAACCAAAGTGATCTCATGAATGTTTGCTAAAAATTTGAACAGATATAGTCAATGCATAAAATAAGTTTACTGATTTATCAAATAATTGATAATAATTTAATACTAATAATAAGTTCAATTGATATTTAAGGTTAATTTTAATTAATATTTATATGAATAGAATATTTACGAAATCATTATTATTACAAAAATAGTAATGAGCCTTTGTTAGTTATCTTTTGCCATTTTATAATTAATTATCGATATAAGTTTATAATAATACATCATTTTGAAATTTTTTCTTAATATTTATGAATGTGCATTGTTTATTTTATTTATTATTTATGTCATGTATAGATTTTTATAAACTTCTACATTTACTTTGTTTGTTTTATAACTGTTCGAAATTCTTATCCTTTTATATTAGTACTGACATTATTTTCAATTTAGTAACTTTTGTAATTGACTGTACATACTACAACTTGTTATAATTTCTTTTTACATTTACATATTGTCATAATTTATAACGCATAACATATTTCTGAAATTTCAATCTTCACTGTCGTGCCTTATTTACCTGCATAAATATCTTATATTTTTATATAAATTAGCTTTCTCCAGCATATCTCTCCATTATATTTTAATCTTATATTTCTGACTGATAATATTAATATTTTATTTGATGTTTTTTTTTCCTCTTTACATAGCAAAGTGAGCTTGGTTTTTTTTTTGCTGATCCTATAGTTCATCACTTAAAAACTTCTAAACTCGCCTATATCTTATCATTATTGCTTTTTTTCTCTCTCTGCTTTTCTATTTTTCTATATTTAACAGATAATAGAAATGTCAATTACCATATATTTTTTTATATTTTTTGATTGACAGAAGTCTTTTTTTCCTTTATAAAATTATCTTTGATTTTGTCAAGTTTATTTTTGTTCGTTGTTCTTTTCATAAATCCTATCATTTTTCAATCCTCCACTTTCTCATAAATAACTTTATCTTTTTTGCCTGTTTTTTATTATTTTTATTGATTAAGTCTGTTCATTTTTGATTAGTTATCATTGAGGACATCTGCTCTTGTATATTTTTGTTATGTGCAAAAAGTAAATTTATTCTCATTATCTTATGCCTTTTTCCAGCATAACCCTTCCCGCCTCCATTTGTCATATATATCCTGGTACGTTTGCATTTAAACCGAATATGATACTTGTAAATCTAAATCTATTTTTTCCCCTTTTTTTTCTTTTTTATTCCAAAATCGAGCACACTGTGTTCAACTCCCTCGTACGGATTGGGAAAAATCTAAAAAACACAATAAAATAATAAAAATCGATAGATTTTGACCTGCTTTTCATGATAGTGCTATTATTGTTTGCTCAAAAACCTTTCTTTGTGTTGACATATGTCTCTGAATTTTTTGTCGGTTCTGTCAAATTTTCCACAGTTTTCAAAATTAAAATTAACATGAATAAAAAGAGCAATACTAATAGAGTTGGAGATCAAGAAATGCGTGAATGCCAAGCAAATAAAGACATTGACATTGGGCCAGACACGCTTGACAGACAACTATATAGTTATAGTACAAACTGTAGACTCACAGATAACTACTTGACATTCATCAAAATATAGTTTACGTTATGTATGAGTAGAAGTCATAAACTTTACTTGACCCGCTGGATAGTTCACGAATAATGGAATTTGCAACTTAAAAACTTTAAAGTTTCGATTTGTTCAAAAATGTCTTCAAGTATCGTATATTACTGTATTTGATTGTACATACTAACATTAGCGTATTTTTCATCATTTTGTCATCAAATAATTAAAATAGACATTGATAAAGTAATTTTCATATTTTATATATTTTTTATATATAGTGTAAATTATTAATTTTTTTAGATATTTTAATCTTAATTGGTGTAATATAGAAAATTATGTGTAACTGTAAAGGAAGAGAAAGATATTAATAAGCAGAAACTTTTCGGCTGATTTGTCCGATTGTTGAAATAGTGTATGATTATACTATGTGCGTTATGCCAATTACCAATATACTACTGCTTAAATTATGAGTTACTAACTAAATTATTAATTAGTAAACAGTTTAAGCGGGTATTTACATTGGGTTATTTAGTCATAGGTGCTTGGTTTTTACTTTAGTTGGATTCCGTGTTTTGCTGAATTTCACGGGTATTTCAATATGTGTTTAATCAGCGTTACGACAGACGTCAACGTGTTTTATTTCCTGCCTCAGAAGAGCCAACTTAGTTATTTTTGCCGTAGTAGAAAAACATTTTGTAAAGAAATTTTTTCTTTTTCTCAAATATAGAGATCAGCTGTCATAAAATGTGATTATTTTTATACGTTGTCAGAAGCATTTGCTATTCAGCCAACATTGTCTATTTACAGTATAATTGAAAGTTTAATACACCTTAACAGTGAGTATAATACACAAAATTACATTGCTAATGATATTTTGTAATAAAAAGACATTGTATGCGATTAGGAGATCTTAGCTTATAACTGTCAAGACATAATTTTCTAGATTTCAGCACTATTTTGGTTTGAAAAAGCCAGTTTTTTTTTGCACTATCTGCATGTATCGGAAGGTCTGCCCCATTCCTGTAAGAATTGTTATCGTAGCATGTTATTTATTTCGAAATCGAATAAAATATTCTGTTTATACTCTTGATTAGTGAATACATGATATATCAATAAACATTATGAGTGTCAAGTGTATTTGGTTATTTGGTTGTAGGTACTTAAGTTGTATCATAATTTTATTTTCAATAACCTGAGTCATAAAAACAATAAATATTTTCGACTTTAAATATTTTTTTTCCTTTCGAATATTAGGTTAGAGTATACTTAGTTTTTTGGTTAAAGGAGCTAGAGATCTATATCTATGCTTATCTTTGAAATTATTTTGAATTTGTAGACAAATCATTTATTATTAAACATTGTAATCGGGTGTTTTTATTTGGTGATGTGGTTTAATGTCCGTGAATTTTGATTTATCTAAATTTAGTATTAAACTTAAGTGTACGGAGTTCGGGTAAGTATCTGTTTCATCAGCTGTATCACTGACGGTCACTTTTTTATTTCTTGTCTTAGTACAACAATGTTAGTTATTTTGGACGTAGTAGAACACTGTTTTAAAACACGTGTTTTCTTTTAGACAATTCGGAGCTTTATTGCCCTAAAATATGTTTGGTTTTTTCCTTGTCAAAAGCATGTGCTATCCAGCAAATCTTGTCTATTTACATCATGATTAAAAGTATAATACACGGAAATATTTTGCTAATCAATTTTTTTTTTGATTGGGATATCTTTGCTTATCACTGCTCGGATATAGTTTGCTAGACTACATCACAATTATGGTTTGCACACAATTGATATAATGTTAATCTTAAAACATGGTAAATGGAGAATTACTTCATATGCATGAACTCATAATTAAGTTGTGTGTATGTGTATTGTAGAATCGGTTATGAGACTATGGGGGGAAGCTGAGGAGTAGTTGAGAAGGAGGTGGAGGGGAAGCTGTGGGGAGTCAAGGGGGAGCTAAGTGGGAAAGAGGGGAGCGGGGGGGAGCCAACCCAAAAAAAATTGGGTTTAGTATCACGTAAAAATGAACGAAAAACTACGTGATTTGAGGGGGAGCTGAGTGAGAGCTAAGGCGGAGCGGGGGGGAGCAGGAAGGAGGATGGGACATACTTTTGTTCATGCAACTATAAATTATAACTTTGTATAAAACAACCTTACTGTTATATTTGGTATGTCATTTGGTAAAGTGCTTTTAGGAAAGTCTTTCAATACCTTTTTCATTTCTTTCTATTTGGGATTGCATGTTACAGTTATAAATATATCTGGTCTACCGCATTTTCTCAAAATTGCCATTGCATCTTGATAATGCTGTTGCATGTATCGTGGTCCGCCTGTATACGTTGAAGGTAAAATAAAAAGGTTTCCAATTTGATGTTTTTTTCCAAAATGTTGTGTTATATTTGATAAACAATTGATAATATGATCTAGTAAACATTGATAACATTTGACACGTAAATTCATTTGATTAAAAAGTAATTATCCAGAATATAGAAAAAGAAATAATATTTTTGATCAAAAGATTTATATAATAAATAATTGTAATGAACAAATTTAAGTTGATAATTTAATGGTTGTACCGTACAATAAATTTTTATTGATTAAATATAATTGTCATATAAATGTTGAGTACTGTACATCAATACAAAGTATAAAATACATATACAATTATATTCATAAAAGAAGCGATAGAGCATTTTGTAACATACAAAAAGAATCTAACGCTAAAACTGAAGTTTACGATGAAATCAAACAGTATATTGATGCACGTTATTCAGGTCCAAGGGAAGCATCATGGCGCTTACAAGAATATCCTATTTGCGGTAGGAGCCATAAAGTCGTTAATTTGCCCATTCATCTTGAAAATAAACAAAAAATAGTATTTGAAGAAAAAAAAATTTCTGAATCTGTAGATAATTATAAAACACAACTAAAAGAATGGTTTGAATTAAATAAAATAGATAGTTTTGCTAAAACTTTAAAGTACGTAAAAATTTCTAAATATTATATTTTTAATAAAGCAAAGAAACAGTGGGAAAAACGACGACGTTCTAGGAAAGATAATGCAATCACTAGATTAAATATTATTTCTCCAAAAGACCAAGAAAGATTTTTTCTGAAATTAATATTAAATAAAGAAAAAAGTTGTACTTTATTTTAACTTTTTAAAACATACGAAAAATAATTATACTGTAGTTTTAAAGTAACAGCAGTAAGTATGGATCTTATTGAACATGATTTAGAAATTATAAACATTTTTGAAGGAGCAATTGTTATTATGCTACCGAATCAATTAAGAAAATTCCTTGCATTGTTGTTACTTGTAGAAAATATTCAAGGTGATGATATATGGAGATAATATGAATTAAAATTTACTGAAGATTTCGTTAAAAATAAAATAAATTAATCTCTTTTACATATAAACAGTATTTTTGAATGTAAAAATAAGTCATGTAAAAACTTCAGTCTACTTATTCCAGAAAATTTTATTTTAGATGTGGAAAACGATTGTAAAAAAATTCAATACAGTACAAAAATATTTATTGATTTGTACCCTATATTGAATACAGCTCAAAACTATATTTTTAGATGTGGATGTAATAGAAGTAATAAGATTTGTTTCATTGATTGTCCAGGATGATCTGGAAAAACATTTTTGTACAAAATTATAATTTATTATTTTATTTCAAAAAAACAAAACATTATATCTATGGTGTGGACAGGTATTGCGTCAATTCTGCTTCCAAAAGGTATGATAAGCTGTATAACTTTCAAATTACCGTTGGATTTAAATAATATTGAAAGTTCATTGTTTGAATTTGATTTGGTTAGAAAAAAATAAAGAGAAGTTGATATAATTATATGAGACGAAGCGTCAATGATACCGAAGAATGCATTAGAAATTGTTAGCAAAACTTTAAGAGATTCATGTAACAATGACAAACCTTTTGGAGGAAAATTATTAGTTTTAGGAGGTGATTTTTGTCAAATTTTACCAGTTATCAAAAACAGTAATAGAAGCATAATAATCAAAGAAACAATAGAATCATCATATTTATAGAGATTATTTAAAAATTTTCATTTAAATACGAATATTCGATGAATTGATGAAAATTTTTTCAACATGTTAAATAGTGGAAACAGAATAATCAAAAATTTATTATTCCAGACAATTGGATAACAACAGACGTTTGCTCGAAAATATTTGGAAAAAATTTAAATTTAAATATGAATAGTGCTATATTAACTACTAATAATGA
>JAPYYV010011701.1:0-10636 GCA_030522625.1 Copidosoma aretas | reverse complement strand
TATCCACTCTTACCCACAACATCGAGACACATCTGGACGGTAAAAACATCCAATCAGTTAGAAAAGCCACGCTATGTTATTTTAGCTTTCCAGACAAATCGAAAAAATTAGAAAAACGTCAGCGCTAGTAAATTTGATTACTGCAACATGAGAAACGTTAAACTCTATTTGAATTCACAATATTATCCTTACGGTGATCTCAACCTCGATATAGCAAAAAATCAGTCTGCCTTGTTATATGATATGTATGCCAATTTTCAGAATTTATATTGACAAGGGAGTTTATATTCATAAATGTATTAAATTTATTTTAGAGTTTCCTATTTCAAAAACTTTACTCATCATTAATTTCGAATACCATCCGTTCAAGATGTGTTTACTTATCTTTTTCTCCACGTTCCCAATAATACGTGTGACTAAGCATCGACGGATCATTTCTAAATCTCTCTAGAGTAATTTTTATGTAGTATATATAGTTAAATCCTCCGCACGTACATTCTTCCAATTGTAGGAAAAATTTAACTTTAGTTTTCTTTTGCTAAGATTGCTACACAGTTTAATGCTATCACTCGCCATATCTTTTTAAAAAATCTACAAAGATACTCGGTTACATGTCTGATATTACCAAATTTATTGAAACCCTTAATATCAAATTTTTTTTTTATTACAATTTAATTGTGTATAAAACGATAAGTTACAAAGAAGTGGAATATTTACCATCTAAAGAGTGTTGACAATCGCCTAAAGTGGTATAAAAAAATTGTGGAATTGTGACGTAGAAAGAGAATATATAATAAGAGAAGTGTACTTCTGCAATTGTAAAATCAAGGATAAAAAATGTCAAAGGTTTGCTAATTGCTCCCGACTGTGTTTCGAACATCAAGCATGAGACAAAAGAATGCGACAGAAAAACAACCTTATAGACCAATTGCCTCTATAATGCACACAGTATTGTTAGAAGCCGAATCACGTTTGATGTAATGCGTGCTTGATTTCGTCACATACTTGGACTGCGTATGGACGATGAACATAGGCATTATGAAAATTGGTTGCGCAAAACAAGCTACCATTAGGTTTGAGGAGGTTGTTACGTTGCGTATTGCCATTGCAGAGAACCAGACTGCAGAGAGTGTAATAGAGAGTGGTTTTAAATAATAATTTGGTAAATGACAAGAATTTTCGTAAACATCTTTTGTATGATACGTGTATTTATTCCTTACTGCGTTTTAATAATAGATGTATTAAATACAATCTCCGACTTGATTTTAACACTTTTGGGAATACACATATTATTGCCTTACTAAATTGAAAAAAAATTCGCCTGAGACCGACCGCCCCCCTAATGGCCGACGACGCACAGTGTGCCGAAACGCCGAAAAAATTCTCAAAATTCGTGCTATCCTCTGATTTTCAACTAGTTAAGTAGGTTTTACGATTATTATGTTCGCTATAAAATACCCTACAAGG
This sequence comes from Copidosoma aretas, assembly GCA_030522625.1. Lineage (NCBI taxonomy): Eukaryota > Metazoa > Arthropoda > Insecta > Hymenoptera > Encyrtidae > Copidosoma > Copidosoma aretas. Next base: position 9,169 of record JAPYYV010011701.1, on the reverse strand, counting down.
ATCTGTTTCTTTCAGAGGTATAACGACTTGTTGAATATATGTATGATTTTTGTACGTGTATCGCTCCTTTTGGCAATATGAATATTCCGATAAAGTAAAAACGATTTTACACTAGCTCTCGACATCTGATAGGGCTAAAATTTTGCACACACACACATATTTTCAAAGATAATGTCTCGTAGTTTACTTATCATAATCAATCATTCAATATGACGGCTAAAAAATGGCGGATGACCCGAAACTTTACAACCTCGTCGACATGGGTATTAAATAGAAGGGCATATCTAATAGAACTCTATAAGTAAAGTAATAATAATTGCAATGAAAAATAGTGGCTAAAACCAACTAACATATGACCTGAACCTCTACAACTTTTTCGATATGGTGATGAAATAAAAAGTCATACCTAATTGAACTCCATAAGATATTGACAATAATGACAATACAATATAGGGGCTAAAACAAGATGGCAAATCACCTTAAAGTATAAACCCTTTTGTCACAGGTATTAAATGGAAAAGCATAAGTATTAAAACTTTATAGGTACTATAAAATAATTAAAATACAATTTAGTGGCGAAAACAAAATAGCTGATAACAAAAATTTCTACAACCTTTTTGATATGTGTATGAAATGATAGGGAATAACTTAGGAAATATAATTACTACTGCTGGGTCATGAGACATATAATATGATGGCCAAAACAAAATAACAGGTGACCTTATAGTCTATAACTCCTTCAATATGGGTATCAAATTAAAGCGCATAACTATAAGAACTCTGTAAGTGCTTTAAAAGTCATTTAAATGCAACATGCCGGAAAATTTGCTATAAAGTTGTCAAGGTTTTTTTTTTAACACTACAAATTTGTACTTACAATATTGTTGTATTAACGTCCAATTATTGTTATTGTATGTAACATTCTATCAAGCTGATTTAACGTTGTTACACTGTAATTAGTGTATAGTAGAATTTTCATTTGAACAATCAATATAAAGGCACAAGCATTCTTATTGGCATTATAACCTTCCTATTTATCTTCTTATGAAATTCTGATAATTTACCAAAATGACGGTACAAATGAATTCTAGTAAGATGATCAAATAATAATTGAAAAACAGTCTTCCTAAATTTCATTTTCATTTTCTCCATCACCTTTTTTTCTCTTTTTTCTTATTTTTCTTATCATTTTTTAATGTCTGCTGACTGTAAAAAGCTTTATGATCGTAAGTTTATGTGTTGCTTATGTTTAATTGTTCTCTTATAATAAAATGTGAGCAATAAAACTTTCACTTGCTTATTCTGACTTTCTGACAACTGTGTGAAGTTTTCCAGTAACATTCACCACAAATTTGTTATGTAGAATAAGCCTACACTTATTTATTCCTTTGCTAGTATACATCACATTAATACGACAATCAGTAATGAGACATGAAAAAAATTCGTACAGTTTGCAAACACATTTCAAATAATTATTGTCTAAAGTTCACTACTTTCTATGCATTTTAAGATAATGATTCAACATCCTTAGATACAGTGTGTCTATTTCTTATGTTTGTTTTATTGGTTTCTAATAGTATTACAGAGATCAGCGAAAGATGAACTGCTTTTTTTTCGTAATACTCAAAATAATCGTAGATCTTTAGGACGTAGGATAGGCAGGTTCTGGCTTACTCTCCCCCAACTACATAGGGTGGTAGTGGTAGGATGTAAGCCAGTTTCTCCGTGATATAGCACGAGCCCCACTCTGACGCGATAACTCTGGATAACCATAGGGCAAGCTCTATCACCCCCTCTCACTATGTCAACATGACTGTGGAGCACGGGCTCTAATTCCCCTCCCTGTGATTGGGTGATCAGAGATCTCCTTCATGACACAAGCTACTTCAACCTTTAGGATGCCCTCTAGCACAATGCCAGATCCCCGTAATGTAGCACGAGCTTCTCCCGGATCTCTGATCCAGACTCCCGATCTAGAACTCTGATCAAGATCCCCGATCGAGCGATCTGAAGGTAAGCTAGCCAGCTACATTATCGGCTAGTGATATCAGCCAATCTTAACTAAATGTGCTCGTGACGCACTCTCCAGAAATTTGATAAGCTTGCTCTCTCTAATGTATCTCATTTTTACACTCATCGGAGGCAAGCATGAGTGCGTCGCGTAAAACGCTTGGCCCAAGGAATAGTATGCCTGGCCCGCCTTTATTATCAATACGCGTATCAAATAATGCGGGCTTTGTCGACTAAAGTGCTGAGAGGCGATGGCAAAAGTTTCTACCTCATTGCGGAGGATGTTGCCAAGGCGGGTGAGATAGAGAGAGATAGAGAGAGAGAGAGAGAGAGAGAGAGAGAGAGAGAGAGAGAGAGAGAGAGAGAGAGAGAGTTAGAGATAGAATGAGAGAGAGTAGAAATATTAGGATGAGATGTATACAGTTGGAAAAAGCGTAGCGCAACTCTTAGCGACACCAATCCCCCCCCCCCCTCTACTTTTCGGGACGCACTCCCCTGGACGAAATATGATCCACTTCCTTAGCAGCGTAGGTAATTATCTTTTTTTCGAGGTGGTCCTCTTATGCCTGCTCACTTTAACGTTATTTGTATTCAGAGAAAAGTGTATGTTTAGTAGACACAAGCATCAGCGCGTTGCTTACAATGCTCGGCATGAATAACACGATGCTCATAACTCCTTTTCTACGCATTAATATTCTAGCGTAGCGTTTATATTAGCTGACATATACACGTATCAAGTGATGCAAGTCGCTGGCTATACGTGCGCTCGCAACACTATTCCCGGTCCGTCTTTCTTATCAAATTGCGTATCGAATGATGCGAGTCGCTGATTTCGCTTACTCAAGTACTGAGAGGCGGTGGCAACGTTTTCTACGTCATCGCGGTGGATGTTTTCGAGGAGGAATATGAGAGAGCGTTTGAATTAATTTTCAAGCTTGATATATGATTAGCAGAGCCAAGCATTAGCGCGTCGTGTACAACGCTTGGCACGAGTGACATGAAAAACTTAAAGAAACTGCTCTCCCAAAGATGGTTTTTACATTTGATTATATGATGCATACATGAATTATAAATATTAGGTAAATGCTTATACTGAATGAGATATGTTTCACATCAAAAACCTAGGAGACTATTAAGCTTTGTACTTAAAAACTGGTGTACTTCTACTGACAGAAGTATTCGAAAACTTTAGAAATAATTGTTTAAAGATATACAAATTACATCCCACCCACTATTATACTACACCATGCTTCGCTTGGGACGCCATGTTAAAGCTTATGAGCATCACGTTGGAATCATTGACAGATATAGATATGTTTATGTTTGTTAAAAATGGTATACGAGGAGAAATCAGCCGGAGCTGCAACAGATATGCTAAAGCAAATAATTGGATAATGGAAAATCACAGAATTAATAAGGCTGAAAAATATATAGCCTATTTGGATGTGATCATTTGTATTTTTGGGCACTGATTAAACCGTTACCCTATGGTGGATTTTAGTCGGTCAAAGATAGTGAACAATAATCCCAGGATTTTTACAATATTGGTAGTATAAGAGCCTATGGGTACATTGTTTAAGTGGATTTGGAATATCTAGAGGATCTCCACGACACGCACAAATATCTTTCATTTAGCTCTCAGCATCCATTAGCTCCAAGATAGAAGCAAAAAAAGTTTATGATGACGTTAAACAACAATTATGAGAACGTCCAACATCATAAAGCGTTAAACGAAGCAGTAGCTCACGTATTACGAATTACAAAAATTCATGCTGCATCAAAATTCTGGCAAAAAGGAGTATCTTGATTTAAACAGCAATGAGCAGAAAAAACCTAAAAATGATTATGAAAAAATGATTTTTAAACTATTTAAAAATGCTATTTTTGGTAAAACAATGGAAATTTAAAGATAACGCATTAATGTATAGCTTTTGGATGATTAAGATGGGCACAACAGTGCAGCAGCCTGTATAGCCTAACTTAATTTTCACAGCTGCGACATTCTCGACAAAAACTTTGTGGCTATTCAGCTGCAGTAAACAGAAGTGACGATGAGAGAGTCTATATTCATTAGGCTTAGCGTGTTTGATTTTTCCAAGACACTTGTGAACTGATTTTTCTATGACTACATGCTTTTGTAACCAGATGATGATTGTAAGCTGATATATACTGATGCGGACCGTTTAATACACGGAGTGGCTAACCAGGATGTGAACAAAATGATAAAAACGGATATTTAAGAATTTGACACACTAGATTACCCAGAGAACAGTCAGATTATAATGCTTTTAGTAAATAGAATAGTCGTGGGACTGATAAAAGATAAGTGCAACGGAAATATTATATTAGACTTTGTTGGCCTTAGAAGTAAAATGTATACTATTTGTATTCAAAACGAAGGCATGGTAAAGGAAGCGAAGAATGTAGAGAGCAATATTGTGAAAGCTAAGATCGATTACGAGAACTACATAGAGTGCCTACGTGACCAAAATAAGAACCTTGAAAGAGAGCAAATAAATATCAGCTCACGTCACAGCCAGCTCTACATTGAAAAACAAAACAAAGTGGCTTTCAGTGCCAGGGATGATAAGCGATATCTTCTGAATAACAGTATAGATACATTACCTTGGGGCTAATAAAAAGTATGACCTGCAGAAGATAGTATGGGAACCACTAATAAAGAAGGAGCTTTAAATAAGATCTCTGGAGTGGGCAAGCAACTAAATGAAAAACAGCATCACCTGACAGATCGTAGTTTAGTGAACGATCCCACGGCAAACAACAGCGCTGACCAGCGAGCTCTCAAGAGAAAAGCATGATCAGAGGTGGAAAATTCAAGCACAAAATAGATCTGTTTAGGAAACGAAGAAGATTTGAATTTTGAAGCTCGTAAAGTATCTTGTCTCCCATTATTACACACCTTTTCGTTAAAGTAGTATTATGAAAGTGAAAAATGTGACTTTTTTTTGTGTTACAGATGGAAGATCTGGATTATCTTAATACACTAGCTTTCGAAAACTTTCTAAAAACCAAGAAGATTTGTTAAATGGTGCATAGAAAAATTCACGATGTAACAAAGCTAAAAAAAGTCCAGATTGGTTTTGGAGCGAAAGCTATCGCAGAACTGGATAAGGAGTCCAGATTTTTTTACCCTAACAAGTATCAGCAAATCTTGTTGAAAATGAAAAGGCTTACAGTAATTTGTTAGATTTAATTTCTGAAATGAGGCTTCGTATCAGCTAAAACGGTACAACCATTCAATGAAGTGCTGCAAAAACACAAAAATTTCGTAGTTTTTTTTTTCTTTAATTAAAAGAAATGACATGCATTTCCTAAGTAACTTTTTTTTACATTTTAGCAAATCCTACCTTTCATCACTTGTGAAAAAAATAAGCACATAACTTGATGGTAGTTAAGTGGTATCAATATATGCATGTATATTACACCACATGTATTTTACTTCACAAGAAATATATATATATATATATATATATGTATCACAATTACTCAATAACCACCTCTAATACGCTTTCTTATCGTTCCGCACCTGTAGGCAGATTATATATTCATATGTACATATATACGATGTGTGCGTATTATCCAGATCAAGTGTACTGTTGAATCGATTATCAAATTATACTGAGATATGGATGTTACTCAATGATGCTCTTTTTTTAAGTGACAAATAAGATCACAGCGCTATTGGGTGCGACGAAAAAAATCACAGCGCTGTAGGATGCGACGAAAAGAATTACAGCGATGTTGGGTGCGACGAAAAGAATCACAGCGCTGTTGGGTGCGACGAAAAGAATCACAGCCCTGTGAGGGCGACGAAAAGAATCACAGCGCTGTTGGGGGTGACGAAAAAAATTACAGCGCTGTTGGGTGCGACGAAAAGAATCATAGCCCTAATGGGTGCGACGAAAAGAATCACAGCGCTATTGGGTGCGACGAAAAGAATCACAGCGCTATAAGGTGCGACGAAAAGAATCACAGCGCTATAGGATGCGACGAAAATAATCACAGCGCTGTTAGGCGAGACGAAAAGAATCACAGCGCTGTTAGGCGAGACGAGAAAAATTACAGCACGCTGTGTTGCAATACAGCGAGAACTTACAATAAAAAAAAAAAATCATGGTCGTTGAATGATTAAAAAAAAATGTTTCTCAATCAAAATTAATTATTCCAAACGTAAAAGAAAGCGATAGCACAAACTTGTTCTGCAGAAGATAAAGCCCGCCTCTAATTCATTAGTACATATAGCTTACTTATTTAAATATTTATTATTACCTCATTTTAAAAATGCTATGACTAGATTAATTATACGTTATTGATATTTTAGGCTGGCTGCTATGTCTTGCGGAATTCTTACATACTTATCGTAGCAATAAGGTCGATGTACCAACAGCCGATCACTTAACCGGACGGAATATTCCAATAGTCGATCACTTACATTTAAGGCCCTAGCTTTTTTTTAAATCCATAAATGCATGCAGTCGTTAGTTTGTATTTAAAAAGTTATTATTTAGTGCGTGAATAACATTTAACGTATATTCCACAGATTTGTGTATGAAAAATTAACCATAACTGATCGACTATTGGGACATGATCGGCTATTGGGACATCGACCTTATCACTTATTTTCTGTTGCGGAATAATATTAACACTATTTACTCCTATAATGAATACAACCTGTTGAATTTATATAGGAGGAACGTCAATAAGAATATTCAAATGGATATTTACGTAACAGCATTATTCTAAATTAAGCATGCTATTTTTTAAAAGTTATCTCTTGAAATGTATATGTATAATGCATAGACTTATATTTTATGATTTCATAAAGTACATTCACATTTTATTTAATTTGTATTAAACTACATTATAACATAAAATTTTTTTAAATTTTGTTGATTTGTGTACATAAAATAAATGTCCACACCCAAATGAACAACTGACAAATTAGCATCATCAAAAAAGATCAATTTTTAAAAATCAAAACAAGAGTCGAGAGGGCCTAATGTAAATTCAAACATTGAAAAATAAACTAAAATTATTAAAGTCTTTAGTTTTGATGAAAATTAATGTATTATGGTTTTATATTTTATTTTTTTTTTAAATGATTATCTTAACACTCACATAAACAACTGACCAATAAGCATCATCAAAAAAGATCAATTTTTAAAAATTAAAAAAAGAGCCGAGCTGTTACAATGTAAATTCTATACTTACTCAGCACGGTTAGTGCAAATGAGAGAAGAGGTGTTGCCGACTGTGCCGTCGCAAGACAGACAGCGTTTTGTTCACAGCCGGTCGGATCACGCTGCTATTATGACACTTATATAATATACCTGATTATAACAGTTAGGCTGCTACTATTATAAAAATGTAGAAGCTTGTGCCTATGCTGCCAATGTTAAAATAATATATGTTGGTGCTGCGCTCATACTACTGATCAATTTACTTACTCACGCGGAACTAACCGGAAAAAATTTAGGGGATCGGGGTCCAGAGAAAGCGAGAGCAGGAGGTGTGACAGAGAAAGAGAAAGAGAAAGTGATTTATATGTATGTATATAAGCAAGTCTCAGAGACTCCTTAATTTGAGTCAAAACAATGAAAATCTCTAAATTTTGGAGCACCATCATGCAAATCGGTATAAAATCTTGTTATAAAGTCTGGAAACGAGCTAACTTATGTTCATCAGTTTTTATCAGATGCTTCAAAGGTTATTCTTGATTATTTGAACGGACACGAAAATTTTCGAATTTCCGTTAAGAGAATTTTTTTTGGTTTTATTTGGCTTACTTTAAAAAAGAAAGATAAATTGTAAGTTTTTTTTAAATTGCTTCATTTACAAGTTACAAATTTTTTGTATGGCGAAATCAATAATTTAATATCTACTTTCAATGTTGATAATTTTAAATGTACCTTCTCTTTTTTGTTTAGGAAAATTGTTTAGTACAAAAACATTGTAAATTTATAGAATTAATGACTTTTTAGAAAGATGTATAGCTTTGTGATATAGTTTTAATGGTAGAGAACGGATTTGTATTGATAAATTCGTTTAAAACACAATTGTTTAAGCAAATACAAAAAATACAGAATTTTGGGATCAAACTTATTTCTCCCACTAATTTGGCACATTTCTAGAAAAAAAGATTTACTGTCAATTTTCCTGAGTTCGCTTTTAAAAAAAAGTTTAAATGTTTCAAGCTTGATGGAATAAGTCTTTTTTAAATTATTCTTTTATTGCAGGCCTATGCAAGTAAGCATCTGTAACTGCAAAGCAAGAATTAATTTTTTTCAGTGTACTTTATCAAAGAAATATTTTTCAGCAATTTAACAAATTATTGCTCCAAACATGACAAAATGAAATATCAAAAGATAGATTTTTAGTAAAAATGTGGAGATGCTGCTTCTAGTCTTTATCATTTTTTTCCAGTGAAGAGCACACCTAAAAACATCAAAAAACACTCAATATGTAGCTCTGCTAAAAATTTCTAGTCATTCAAAGCTATACTTTAAAAGTTACAGCGTATCTAAGAAACTAATTTTGAAAAAAGACATCTAAAATCCAGCGTTTCGGCTACTTTTTTTCAGTTTTATGTTTTTTAATAATATAATAAAAGCCACACAATGCCCCTTACTGCATTTTTTGCCTGTAATGATAGCTATATAATGAAACTACATTTGGAGAGTCGGAAAAAAATAGTGATTTGATGTAATATTTTAGCAGGGACAGAAAAGTTAAAAGTATCTGAGATTTTCTTATGGAGAACTCCCAAGGTGTACAAAACAGATGAACAGCACAAAGAAGTAAGTGAGAGGAGACAAGATTAATGTTAGTTTATGTATATATATCTTGTACTTAGTAGGTTTTTACAACTTTCTTAAATTAGTTTTGGGAATTTATGTACGTAAATTTGAAAGATCCAAAAAATTTTTATGTAAAAACGCAATTCGTCATCAATAAAATGAATTAAAATTTGTGTTTTCTTTAAGAAATCATAAAATATGAGTGTGTGTTTTATACACATACATTTCAAGAGATAACTTTTAACAAATATCATGCTTAATTTAAAATGATGCTGTTACGTAAATATTCATTTGAATAATATTACTGACGTTCCTCTTGTATGAATTCACGATCTAGTATT
>JAPYYV010011700.1:0-10636 GCA_030522625.1 Copidosoma aretas | reverse complement strand
TTGTTAAAGCATACTAATTCACATTATAACAAAGAAATTTTAACATTCTACAGCATTTTAAAGTTTTAAATCCTTATTTAACTCCTTATTTAACCGAAGAGTACGCTCGAAACTGTCTCACAATACGGACATCTACCTTATTTTTAATGATTTTTTGTTTTCATAGACTTTTTACTCGAAATGATTAAGTGTACTTTTCTGAATTTTTTTCTCATCATATGTAAACTCGAAAAATTAACTTATAAAATTTCGTACATCTATCAGTAATTTAAAGGTTCCATGACTTGTAATACGTTTCAGAATATTGATGAAATAACTATCTTTGCGAGTAATAAGATTTTTCTTTGTTTAGAAATAAAGTACCACATCATAGTTTTAAACAAAAATGTTTTTCCTGATCCCACTTGGCCTTTAATAAAAACAATCTTATCATCACCATTACATACCGTTTTAATATTTTTTTTCTTAGCTTTGTTTAGTTTAGAATATAATGTGTCAAACATAATTTTAATTTACGTTATTCCTACTTTTTTTTCTTTTTCACGTTTGAAACATGAATGTGTACTGATATAAGTAGAATAATATTTTTACAAAAATTACAATCTAATTCAAAGATTGTATCTAAATAAAATAAAGCTTTATTATCTGTATTTACTTTAAAATCTTCTGTTAATTTTCATTTCATATTGATCTTAATATCACCTTCAATATTATTGACAAGTAAAAACCAAGCAACAAATTTTCTTAATTGTGTAGGTAACATAAAAGTAGAAGCTTTTTCAAAAATATTTACGATTTCTTAGTCAAGCTAAATTGGAGTCATGTTGATAGCAGTTACACTTTAAGTTTTGGGTAGTATCCCTCCATTTCTTGCTTTATCTTTCGGAGATATAACATGTATTCTACCTATAGTAGTATTTTTCTAAAGCCTTGACGTTTGTCCTAATGGTTTGATATCTTATTAAAAACAGTGTTATAAAATATTACCATAATAAAACTTTCAGCAAATTCGTCTTTTTTATTTAATTCTCACCATTTTAAAAGCTGTATTTTATATTTATTAATAGATTCTGAAATTTTCTGTACATCAAAAACTATTTTTTCTTTATTTTCAAGATGGACCAGTAAATTAATTGCACAATAGCTTCTGCCGCAAATGTGATATTTTTGTATCATCTAAGCGGCCCCCATTAGACCAACATATCGTCAGTCTATATATTTCCTAATTTCATCATACAATTTTTTTCCGAATTTGTTTTTTGAATCGATTCCCTCCACAGCCTATGTTGCTGAAAGCAAAAGACAGTGCAAAAATTTCTCGCGAAGTTCCTTGCGTTTCCAGGATCGGTTTCAGTGAGCACTTACAGCAATAAATCTTGTGTGTCCACAGTAAAATGCTAAAGCATCAATAGCCTTTACTGATACGTAACGTAAAAGAAAGCGGGCCATGGCGTCAACAGCAACAAATTAAGCTTTTTGCGTAAAAAACAGTGTAGGGGCTCAGAGCTAGCGGAGTACGTGAGCACTGGCCACATGTTTTTTCTCTCCGTGCGCCGAAAAGCAGCCTAAGCCCCCCAAAACCTCTCAAACATAACCCATTAGACCCCCACAGTCCAACCACATACCCAAATCTTTCGGAAATAGCTGAAGCATTTATAAAGTAGGCTAAGCTCCATGATACGGTCTTTAGCAGATCCGCTTACTATACTCTAAAACTATTTATTGCCCGCCCCCCCACAGATTAAATAAAAATTCGCTCTAAGTATATCGTTGATTTCTCTGAAATTCACTTAGATGATGTCCCCGGCTCGTATGCGTGTACTAAGGTAGAATGCATTAATGTAAAGGTCAATATTTATGTAAACCTAGCAGCTTGACGTATGCAAAGGACTACGCCTTTGCATATAAGGAACGATCGTTATATTTCGGGATGTCTCTTATAAAACATATGTTTATAAAGTATACAAAATTAGATACAATGACAGCCAAGTACTCTTTAAAACCATAACGGAGACTCGTGCAGTTCAGATTTTCTAATGCTATTTTAAATAAAACCAGACAGTCCAAGTGCTAGCATCTTAAAACGAGTGGGCTGATAAAGCTGGAAATGGTTACGTTAATGCAACTTGAGAAAACGAGCAAAATGCTGCAAAAATCCTCACGATAGATCAACAATTCGTCGAATAACATAAAAACACCAATCAACAATTTTTATGGCCATCCAGAAGCCTGCCATCGGGACTAATCTTCAAGCAGTTGGCATTCATAATGCATGTGTCCTGCAACTCTGAAAATTGGTACAACTATATTATTCATGTAGATGATGGTTTAAATTGCTTTTTAGCACTGATTTATCGATTACCTGCGCTAATTTACATGACACATGAAAGTTTTCCTTCGGCGATGAACTTTTATTTACTGTCAGTCAGTCCAAGTGCTGGCATGTCAGAACGAGCTTGCCGATCAAGCTGAAAATAGAAAAGTTGATGCAGCTTGAGAAGACGAACAAAATGCCGTAAAAATCCTGACCATCAAACAACAGTTCGTCAAATGACTGCAAAACACCAATTAACAATTTTTATGGCCATCCAGAGCCTGCCACTGGGATTAATCTTCAAGCAGTTGGAATTCATAATATCTGTGTCCTGCAACTTCAAAAATTTGTATAATTGTAATGCACTTATAGAAAATTGTTTTTAATTGGCTTTTAGCCCCGGATAATTGATTACTTGCGCTGATTTACATGACACATAAAAATCCTCCTTCTATTAAAAAATTATACAGTATCAGTTAACGTGCTTGCATCTTGAAACCAGTGAGCCGATGATGCTCAAATTGAAACTTGAACTTTCCTACATACGGAGGAGTAAAATTCTGCAATTTGTGTTTTACTAAGGTGAAATTAGATATCAAATCCCTAGTGAAACCTCGATCACTTTTTTTTGTGGGCGAGAACATAAGGCACTCCGTCAGTATAACGATCGTGCCTAAAAATGGCCATTTTTTGCTACAATCATAAAAACGTTTCAATTAGTTTTGCTGGTAAAATTTATAAAAAGGGGTCAAAATGTCTTTTCCAACACTTTCGATTTTTCACCTTTCGAGCAACTATGTACGAATGTGGAGCTCATTTACCCCAACTGCGGGTAAAAGTCAAAGACTTTAGTCGATGTAACGACCGAGAGGGAATTAGGGATGTTTCCAGTATAAACGTACTTTATCATAACTTTGATATCGTGATTTATTTATAATCATAGCAAATGCTAAAACTCAAGTAAATTGCTTTCTGCGTGAAATGAAAGGCAGTAAAGATGAATTATCAGTATCTAACGTTATTTTTAATAATTTTTATGTCCAATTTCATCACCAGTAATTATTTCACCTTCAATATTGTCTTTTAATAATATAATGATTCTTAATAATCTCTCATTACGCAAAACAATAAAAATACCTGAATTCCTTATTAACTTTATTATTGTTCCTATTCAAAAATTAAGATTATTTGGAGGTAGGCCTACAGAAATGCAGTTTAAAATTTTCGTTGGAAAATGGATACAAATATTATCATCAGATTAATTCACACCTTTATAAGTTGCACGATCGATGCTATAAATAATAAGTATGTATATCTCCTCGAATTAAATTCATAATTTCGTTATTTAGAAATACTTGCATTCATTATAAGAAGTTAGAATAGCATTATTTATTGATCAAATTTTTTTTTACCAAATCATTTCGAACATATATCTTTTGTTATCAATTTTTTAGGAACTCTAAATGGTTCAGTTTTAACTTCCCTATATTTCAACGTAATTTAAAAAAATTTTAATTACCAAAACGTATATTAGTGTCTAATTTTGAAATTTGGAAGCAATTACGAAGCAATGCAGATTTAATAGTATCTTTTATAATCATACTATTACTGTTACTTACCACGGGAAGAATTTTACGGAAGTCTCCTACTAAAACAATTAATTTATCCACGATATGAATTTCCGTATCACATAGATCACTTTATGTCCCATCAACTATTTCCATATTTCCAAGGCTTTTTTCGAAATCATGTAAGCCTAATCCCAAATAAATAAATGTACTATTCTTAACTCTTTTTTTCAGTCTTTAATACTATAAATGCGCTCTCAATACTATTTAGGTTCAGAGGTAATATAAAAGTTCTATGACTGGTCCATTCCCTTCAGGATACAATCTATTTGCGTTTGGAAATAAAATAATAAAATAATGTTTTGTATAAAGAAGTTTTTCCTGAACCTTCAGGACTGTCAATAAAAGAAATTTTAGATTTTTTTTTGCAATCATACAAAAAATTTTCTTCTGATCATATTGTTACATGCTCATTTGTTATGTTAACGGCATATTACGAAATTTTTGAATAACAAAAAAATGAAAATTCCAATATTTCATTTATAAAGTCTAAATACGGGGGCTGGTACGCGGAGACGCAGTGGGCAAGGCTCAACTAATATACATCTACCTATATTACATAGTGATTCGTGTAAAGCACTCCACGTAATTCCCCTATCACCCAACAGCGGAAAAAAGCATGTTTTTTTCTAGAATAAAATATCCCTAAAACGAATTAACCCATCTCCATGATTATTTCTGAAGATTACAGCTTATTTAATACAGAATATAGGAAAAGTGGTCCGAAGTTTAAATATTTTACTTTAGGGGGTGAACCGCCCTTAAACATCATAATATTTAAAAAAAAGCTAACCTTCCTTAATAATTATATTTTAAAAAGTCTCAACATAATTTAACAATATACACATTAATTTTACTCAGAGGAACAAACAAAATTTTTCCGAATAAATTTATAATCTTTTTTTCTGTTTGAGCTTAATTTAAAGTATTTTTAACCACCCTACAATATACAAACATCAATTTTATGTAGTATAATATTCTTTGCATATTCTCTATTAGTTTTTAATCCTTTATAATTTTTAAAAATAGTTTAATTCAACAGAATAATAATTTTATTATTTTACCTGTTTTAAAAGTTGTTTTTATCCCCTTACGTCATCATTTCCCAAAGAGTTTGTGCATAATTTAACCAAATATACATTTAGTTAATTGGCACAGTTTACACCCCCTACAATATATCAACATCATCCGGCTTATAGATTGCATTATAGTTTTTGTCTCTTTTTTTAATTGCTGAAGATTTTTAACGATTATAAAAAACAATTTTGATTCAAACCAACGAGATTTTTATTAACTTTAGAAGTGATGTTTACCCCCTAATGTGAAATATTTAAACTTCGGGCAGCTACTCCTATATTTTTTATAGCAATATGCTGTGAGCTCCAGAAAGTGTCCTAGAGATTAATGAATTCGTTTTAGAGATATTATATTAATGGAAAATAAATTGTTTGTTCCCACTGTGCGCCCCTCTACATCCCCCCTCCCAGTCCCCCACAAAATAAGGTAAAATTCTATTTTTTTCTCCGTTATTCGTACTTAAAACATTTTTCACCATTCCTTTTTATGTTTTCATACAATTATTGTAAAAAAATATGATAATCAAATTTCTAAGTTAATAATTTTTTTTTAAATAGAATAATATAGAAACTTTTAATACACATGTGCTTTTTCCTGTATTTGTATTCAAAAATGTATACATCATACTTTCTAATACATCAATTAATTTTATTAATGATAAGTCAACTTAAAAAACATAATAAAAAAATTTAGAAATACATTGTATATTATCCGATTTTTTTATTTGTTTTTCCACACCACGCTGAATTTAAGAATTATCAGAGATGAAAGAATAAAAAATACGATGAAAACCTAAGTAGAGGATCGCAATGCAACAATTGTAATGAGTTTTCAAAAGTGATTGGATATTTGACCCGAAAAAAATGAATGTTAATAGATATAGTGTCATAAGAGAATCATTTTAAAAA
This sequence comes from Copidosoma aretas, assembly GCA_030522625.1. Taxonomy (NCBI): domain Eukaryota; kingdom Metazoa; phylum Arthropoda; class Insecta; order Hymenoptera; family Encyrtidae; genus Copidosoma; species Copidosoma aretas. The sequence goes on along the minus strand of JAPYYV010011700.1, from coordinate 4,709 downwards.
TGTGTTAAAAGATAATAATGAGACATGTTATGGGGAAATTTAGAAATACATTGTATAGTATCCGATTTTTTTATTTATTTTTCCACACCATGCTGAATTTAAGAATTATCAGAGATGAAAGAATAAAAAATACGATGAAAACCTAGGTAGAGGGTCGGAATGCAACAATTGTAATGAGTTTTCAAAAGTGATTGGATATTTGATCCAAAAAAATGAATGTTAATAGATATAGTGTCATAAGAGAATCATTTTAAAAATGTGTTAAGAGATAATAATGAGACATGTTATGGGGAAACAAAAAACGAAGCAGTCGTGGGACTGCCGGAAGAAGCTATGCTTCTAAAGAGAGAGAAAAGATGATCTACTTTTTAAAACATAGCATTCTGACATCGGCTTGGTTGACACATATCTCGAAAAACTTAAGGGTGAAAATCAAATGTCCACAAGAATCCATGATAAATTAAGGAAGTTGGTCAAAGAACAGGACTATGTAATTATCATGAAATCATTTTACAAAATTGTCATATAAGCAATTTCATATTGCCATTTTCGAGGTTACCTTTTAAAAAATTACGGTCGTACAAAAGATAATTGAGTAATACGTAAATAACTGCTATTGGAAGACTAAATAATTTATCCAAATGAAAATTCCAAATAGTTTATACTTTATCTTTAATTTAAACAGTAACACGAAAATTTGTGATATTTATTCCAACATAGCACAAAACGTTTTTCAAACGTTTGATTTAAAATTTTAAAACGTTTTTCCTAAGAGCTCAGAGACGCTTCTGAAGCGCCATTAGAACCGTAAAATTACTGTTGCTGAGCTTAGCATAAGTTTGTATGAAACGCGTCAGATACGTTTCCGGAATATTTCTAAAATTTACTTGAATTTAGTGTAAATTTAGGAGAACAATAAATTTTTATCATTATTATCATTATTATTATTTCAGCAATACCGCGATTCATTAAAAACTATAACAATAAAACTACAATTAAAGTTATAAAGAAGAAAATCGCCGTGCCGGGGACACGAACTGGGACTGCCAGCATGTACAGCGATCATATCTTATCCACTTGGCCAGAGTGGATGAGATTTTCTGTATACATAATATGGTTTTTATAAAGTACAAGTACCAATATTTTTGTTTTCCGTACTTACAACTACAATTATACAAATATAAATTATTGAAATATTTTTTACGTGCCTGGCTCTCGGTAAGGGAACATTCCCTTTCACGGCGCGGCCGGCAATATTGACTTCCTGGACACCAGGACACGTAAAATTGTATACGCACTACGTTCGGAGGTTAAAAAACTTTCTAGATTTTACATTAACCACCCTTGGCTTCGCCTCCGGCGTTTATTCACGTAAAATCTGGGACATTCTTAACCTCACCTACTAGGCGCGTAATATACTATTTAATTCGACGTTGTACTAACTAATCATTACATATGAAATTGGTGACGCCAGACTGTGCCCTAACAGGACTCAATATATAGAGACTGACAACAGTGGGCTCTCGTTGCTATTGGCCAGAGTTTAGCTGAAAAGAGTCAGTGGCTCTGCCCAAGCCTTTCCCACCGGGAATTCCCCAAACATATTTATATAACTCAAGCACGGAGCACAATCTATATACTACATCGATGCTATCTCTGGCAATTGGTACCATAACCGAGTGGACGAAAGTGCCGCTTGTTTTGTCAAGCGTACCTTCGAATCTTGACTCAATTTTTTTTCTTTTTTTTTTATTCTACATGTTTTTTTTTTTACATAAATATAACTATCATACAATTACGAAAAAATTATTAACTATTGTATTGGCTTATCAGTAAATTATGATCCCTAATTATTTGACAGATATCTAAGGCTTCTTATGTATTTACAACTTAAATAGTAATCGTGACTGTTTGTACTTAGGTTTGGTAAATATAGTAGTACTGTCACAAGCGGTCGATTAAGAAAAAAATCTATAAATTAGGCTGCTTTAAGTTATCTTCAGTCATGAAAAAATTTATTACTTAAGCTATCTTTTCCCGAGCACTTAGTACGCTTGACTGTTTGCACCTTTTTTTCATCAAATTTTCAATAATGATTTAAGCGCTAAATCTTAATAAAGCCTACAGTCTTGTATACTTGCACTGTTACTTATTCAGGTTATTATTAATGATTAACGCTATTAATCGCACTAAACCGGTAGATTCGTCTACTTGCGCTGCTGTCTAGTCAGGTTATTATAATTATTTAAGCGCACAAACACAATACAACAAACAGGCTCAGTTTCTGGCGCTGTTGTTTAATTTAATCATTACAACTTTCTAAAGTGCCGAATAATTATTAAATATATACGCTTGGCTACGTGCACTGTGATTTTATTCAATTTGTGTATGAATTTTAAGCACCGAATAATTATTAAATAAATAGGATCAGCTACTTGCGCTGGTATTGCATAACAACTTCTTAACGAGGCTCATCACCTTTTTTGAAAGTTGAGCCGTCGCATTAAGGTTGAAATCCACGGTGAAATAAGACTTCACGAATTCACAGTTAAAATTTCAGGGTATGTTTGCGACCGAAATCGAAAGAAAAACTTATTCAAAACTCGATACTTTTACATGGGTTTTATTGGGAATTTCGATTTCTGTACCGAAAGTAGTAGCTTTTTTCGGCTAAAAGTCGTGTCACATGCAACAAAAACTAAAATCAGGTAGTTGAAATAATCCTCTTTCTTATCAAATCGCGAAAGTCGAATATTGAGGAACATAAAAAAAAGATTTAAAGAGTTAAAAGTCCAAATCGTAGGTTAACCTCATTTATTCAGGACCTTGATAAAAAGCAAATTTTCTTCATTAGCTAGTTTTTGCAAGTTTTTTGCTCAAGCATGATGGAAAAGACATAATTAATCTTAATTCGGCGCTTAAAATCCGTACACTGACTGAATACCAAGCACTAACGGCATTTTCATTCATTTATAATTCGTAAATCTTAAATTTATGGAAATCTCACATAGTGGTCCAGCTTCATACGGCACCATTGTGATGAACCTTCTTCAGAAGTGGTTATGCAATACCGACGCAAATAGCCGATCCTGTTTATTTAATCATTATACGACACTTAAAATCCATACACTAATTTAATAAATTCTTAGTGCAAGTAGCCGAGCGGATTTATTTAATTATTTTTCAGCACTTTAAAGAGTTGTAATCATTTCATTAAATAACAGCGCAAGAAACCGAGCCTGTTTGTTGTATTGTATTTGTGCACCTAAATAATTAGAACAACCTGACTAGGTAACAGAGCAAGTAGACAAGTCCATCGGTTTTATTACGATTAAACGCGTTAATTATCAATAATAACATGAGTAAGTAACAGCACAAGTGGTTGAGTCTAGAAGTTTTATTAAGATTAGGCACTTTATCATTAATAAAAATTTGATTAAGGTAGTTGTATCCCTACTACGCTAGGCTGAAGCATCTTCGATTTTGGATTCAATAGTGTAGTATGTTTTGTGTCTCTCTCGCACTTGTATAAAGACGTAACGTTTAGGAATTTCTACGACGCTTACTCATTTATTTCTTATCTTTCAGGCACCCTTGAGGTGTTTTATAGAATTAAATAAGATAACTAGATATTTATGTAATACCAAAAAAAATATCGTCGAAAAATTATCATTATTTTGTATGTTATTAATAATTATAGTTCACAAAAAGACGTCACTCCATAAGCATCTATGTTAAGATATGACGAAAGTATGAAGACTTTTAGCATCATTATTTGGCCTTGTAGGAACCCCAGCCTTACAAAAATTTTACAGAGTCCTTAATAGCCATTAATTTAGCTGCCTACAAAGTTTCATAAAGATCTCATCATTATTTCTGTTTAGTATACGCCTACATGTACTATCGTCTATTTACTAAACTTAAGGACAAACAGTCAAGATTATTGTTTAAGTTCTAAATACATGAGAAATAGAGTAGCCTTAGATATCTGTCAAATAATTAGGGATCATAATTTACTGGTAGGCCAATAAAATAGTAAATAATTTTTTTTTAACCGTATAATAGTTCTCTTTATCAAACAAACAAAGAATCATGAAGAAAAAAAAATTAAAAAAACTATGCCAAGATTCGAAGATACACTCGACAAACGAGCGGCACGTTGGTCGACTCGGCTATTATATAAATTGCCTGTGATACATCGATGTAGTATATGAATTGTGCTCCATGCTTGCGAAGTATATATCTTCCTACATTATATAGTTGTATGAACAAAAGTTCGTCTGAGACCCCCCCGCTGCCCCTTAGCACCCCCCCTTGCTTCCCACAGCACCCCCTCAAATCACGTAGTTATTCGTTCATTTTTACGTGATTTTTAACCCAATTTTTTTTTGGTTAGCTCCCCCCGCCCCCCCCCCCCCAGCAGCTCTCCCCATCATCTCATAACCTATTCTACAATACACACACACACAACTTAATGATAAGTTTATGCATATAAATTAATAATTTTGTTTCATTTAGAAAAAAAGTAGCTCTAACCACCAAGATATTGATTCTAAAATGTATGTATATATATATATATATATATATATACATATATATCTTCTTATATTATATTATACTTAATTCGTGTGGATCGTAAGTAATGACCCCCTCTTCATGCCCCCCCACAAGTCATTACATGATCAAAAGTAAGGTAAAATTAAGGTTAA